>CANYBF011495365.1:0-20582 GCA_948192965.1 Dalechampia spathulata | reverse complement strand
AAAGAAATGGAATTGAATAGGTCCTTGAAGGTAATAGCTAAGAAGGTCATAAGTAGAGGGGAGCATCGGGTACTATAAAGGAACCATTCCATTTGATTTTATTTAATGCAATAATTTTCTCTAAAATAAAATGAAATTAATGCATAAGGGTACGATTGCAATATATAGAAATAGTCCAAATTGCTATTTTTCTTTTCTACCCATTTCAAACACTGCTTTTCTTTTGCCATCTCCATTTTCCTTTTCCTTTCTTCCTTTTTGCTATATTCTAATATTATTTGCTGTCCTCTTTCTCTCCATGCTATCATAATTAATATAGCCTTAAAAAATCATATAAAAATAAACAAATACATATGCATATTTCTATACTTTCTTATCATTTAGATTTGTTCGATCATTGTTTTAAATGAGTTTTTATTTACCAATAATATCAATTTTTTTCTTTTGTAAACAATTAGGTTTAAAGTAATATTTAATATTTTTACATAGTGTTAAATAAAATAATTTTTAAAGTTTAATTTATAGTGTTTTGATTTTTCTGTTATTTTAAATTTAATAATTAATTGAAATATTAATTCTAATAAATATTTTAACTTTAAAATACTAAAAAAAGGTCAATTTTTAACGATTAATTACTATTACAACAATTGTTAACTAGCAAAGTATTTAATTATTATTATTTAATAGTTATCATCAATAGTTATTAAAGTGTTCAAAGATATCCTCAAAGCTCTAATTAAATTATTTTTTAATTTTTTTCAACAAAAAATAATAATATTCAATGTTTTTTCATTTAAATAATATATATTCTATTTATGTTTTATTTGAAGCTAAATAACGAAATTATTATCATCATCATTATATATAATTATTATTATGTCATATAATGATAAAAGTTATGCATAAATCTTTTGATATATTTTTCATAAATTAATAGTTAAATCTATTAATAGAAATATGATACATTCATTAATGTATAAATTAATAATTAAACATATGAATAATTACCATTAATTATAAATTATTAAATATTCAATAATTACCATCAACAATTTAAGTAAATATAGGTTATATGTATATATACGGTATAACAAATTGGTTGGTGACCAAGATTGCCAAACAAGAAGAAAATTCTACACATATTCTAAGAAGAAACGATGGCCAATGCGTTGAATTTACTACAAACATTATCATAATTAACCATAACAACGTTGATTCTAAGTTTCAAATCCGATCAACAATAATGCAAGCAAGGTTTTACTAAACCAATAAAAGAAAGAAAGAAAATTGTAATTAATTCTTATTTATTAGACTAATTTTTCAATATTAAATATTCTTTTTTTTAGTTTAATTTAAGTATCCACTATTCACATATTTAATGTGTTTTAAGATGTTATAGGACTTTAGCACTCTGATAAACATATATATATATATATATATATTTATTTATTTATACAGGAGAATATACACTAAATTAAATAAAGTATAATACAATCACATAGCTTTCTACCCAACATTCAAATGACTGAAATGTATGATACAAAGTATCATATCATATAATAAAATTACTATTAATAGGATTCATGTAATCTACACCAAGAAACTTTTACTTGATCCAATCAACTAATTAACAAATAATTATCCCATAAGATTAATAATTAAATCAAAATACAGATCATAGTCATAATCTTGTTATATTATATTATATTCATATTACTAACGAAACAAGAAAGTCTATTGTCCTGTCGATTGCATCACAATTTGAGACACCTTATTGCTTGTCTCTTTGTGCTTTTACGTTTTTTATTTAATTTTTATAATATTTTAATTTCTGCTTTATAAAATTTCACTGAATTTGTAAAAGGGTATAAATGTCAAATGTAGTTTTTTTTTTTAATTTAATTCACATATGAGTTGTTAGTGCTTTATGATCTTCTTCTAATGAATTTCGTCATAAAATAAATTCTTTGATTTTTTATTTAAAGCTTTATTATTAAGTTTACTCTTAAAAAATACCTAAATTATTTTAAAATTTTTCATAATTCAAAAATATATTAATAAAATTCTTATAATTTATTCGAGTTCTTATTATACTCATTAAATATTTTCTGTTTATCATATTTTCACAATTTAATGAAAGATAGTCATTTTCTTGATTAAACATTTAAAATGAAAAGGAAAAAAATATAGTTTTTATAAATAATTTAAGAGATATTATTTATTTATAAAGCTTAAAAAATTTATATACATGAAATCCTAAATACAAAAACTTGAAAATTTTTAAAATTTTGATTAAAATTCTAATTTCGTTTAAAGGTTTTACTTGAAACAGTCTTATATATCAAATTAAATGAAAATAAAACATGTTTGCTTTTAAATAATTTTAATTTAGCATTCAATTCAATAATAATTTTAATTTTGAAAATATAATATAATGATTTATTAATTGATAAACGGATGTAAAAATAATAATAAATTTAGATAAATAAAAAAAATTATTTTTTTAAATATGAAATTAAATAATTAATTTTTTCATAAAATTATATATATATATATATATATATATATATATAATATTTTAAAAAATGTTTTTGTTTCCCACTAACAATAATAAACAAATATAAGATATAGTAAAATCAAGAACGGTAAATGTTTTTGACCTTGACGGCAAGGAAATGGTCATTGCTGGTAGGCCACCATAGCAAAAAATAATGGCGAAAATGGACCTCAATCTTCTTAAAAAAATATTTATCTCAATTCAATTTTATAAATAAAATTAATTTAAGATAAATTGTTTAAATTTAAATTTATTATTTATTTTAATGGTGATTAGTATTATTTTACATCTTAATTAATTTGATAAAAATGCCTTAACAAGATTGGAGTTTGATGGGTTTTATGATGGGTTTTAATTTGAATTTATTTATAATTTGCAAAAAAAATTATTTCAAATTTTGTTTATATTTATTTAAGGTTTATTATAGATTTATTTTAAAAATTATTATTTTTTCAAAAAAATATTCCAAAATCATTTTACACTTATAAAATATAAAATAAGATTTATAATTTTTGTAATTATTCCTTAATTTTATATGATTGTCAATTAATTCATTTTCACTGAAATAAAAAATTAGTTATAACACAACCAACTTTTTACTATATTAATTTTATTTTGAAATTTTTCATTATAAAAAAATCATTATTTAATAACTAAAAATAACAAAAAAAAGCATTAATAACATAATTGAAATTCCAAACTAGCCAACAATAATTAGACAGAGAAACAATTAAATATAAGAAATTTATAGTGGTTCGATCAACAAATACCTACATTCACTTACCCAAGCAATTAACTTAGGTTTTCACTAATCTTTCAACAAAGATTACAATTCTAGAATCATAATTCTAAGCACACTCAAATGTTTTCCCAAAAACTCACACTAAACCCTTACACAATGTATTTTCTCAAGGCTTACATAAAAACCTCACTCAATCATAATCTTTTCCTATCTTTCAAACATAACCCAAGAGAAAAATAAGGATTGTAAACCTAGAAATCCTTTTCAAGGATTTACAACTTAAGAAATCAAGAAATACATAAAACACACACAAAAATGTATTTAATAAAGAAATTAACAATTATAGATTAATTTCTTACCTTCAATAAGGTTAATCCATACTAATATAAGTTATTCCTTGCTCATATGATTGTTGAGGATGCAATCAATGCAAAAAGAGCGGTTTTAGAACATTTTAAAATAATGCTAAAAATACATATACGGAGGTATGCGATCATACATGTTCACGTACCACGTATGGTACTATAAGAATGATACTAAAATTGGACAGTAGCATCTGTATGACCGTACAGCTAAATGGTATACCCGTACCAAACATTCTTCCCAAAATACAATCCCGTATGACTTTCTGATACGCTCGCACAACCTAGAAAGCTTAATGGTACGCCCCTACCAAGGCTAAAATCATTCAAAACCCATATTAAGAACCCCAAGGTTTAACAATCTCCCTATAAACATGGTTTATTAACATTAAAACTTGGATTAAAGACCCCCAAAGTCTAACAATCTCCCCTTTTTTATGTTGACAAACATCAAATGATTTTTTAATCAAAATTAGCTCCCCCTATCAAATTGCAACCTTACAATTCATACTCCCCCTCAACTATGTATTATCCATAATGCAAGTGGAGTAATCAATGAGCGTGGTTTTGACTAAACATAGCCAATAATACCAACCAATTCAACAAATGCACATTTTTTTTACATGAAATGCAAATTTTTAAAATGCATAATTTCAAAATGCATAGAAAGTCATTTTCACCATATTTCTCCTCCTTTGGCTATATCAAAAAGAAAATAAGCCAAAAACAAATTATTGAAGTATATTTTCATGCATATCAATCTATACATGAAAGTGTTTTTGAAATGACAATATTCAAAATTACATTTCAAAATAAAAATAAAATCAACATTCACCATATCAACACATTCACCATACATGATGTTAACACACATAACAATCCAATAAACATACCATAAAAACATAAAGTCCTAAAACTCCCCTTAAGAGGTTGCATAGTCTCATTCTTCAATTGACAAATACAAAAGAGACTTCATTTTATTTTGTTGCTTGAATATACATCCAATCTCATCCTATGAACTTCAAGCATACCTACAAAACAACTTCATTTAACTTTTGGTGCCCAAATGTATTTGAGTCCATAGGGGTTAGTTTCACATGAGTCATTTGGAATATATCCTAAGTGACTTAACCTTATAAAAAACTTATAATTAGAATAGCCAAACTTACCACAATAATAACAATGATCAAGAAAGGGTTTAGACTTCCAACTTCTTAGTCTATAAAAATTAATTTTCCTTTATTCATTTTTCATGTCATTTTCAATTTTGACATTTGAATGCAAACTCATAATTTTTGGCTTTGCATTGAAATGTTTTACCCCATAATTGTAATTCTTATGCAATTGACTTCTTGTTGAGATTTTAAACCTCTTAGCATTAGAGTTTTGAACTCTTTTACTTTCATTTCTCTTAACAATCTCCTCAATAGGAATAGCTTTAAGAAATTTGAGGCCTTTTGATGAAGGAGATGTGTTTTGGTCATAACCAATACCTTTCCTATCAAATTTGAGCTTTTGGCATTTAAGAATACTATCAATTTTAATGCCACCTTTTTCAAATTTTGAAAGGTTTTTTTTAAAAGCTCATTTTCTCTTTTAAAATTCTCATTTTCAAAACACAAATCTTCATTTTCCTTTTTCAAGGATTCATTTAACATTGAAATATTTGAAACATTTTCAAATGATTTTTGAAACTCCTTTTTAGATGAACTTAAAGCATCTACTTCTATTTTCAAGCAATCAATCTCATTTATTAAAGTTAAGTTTTTAGATTTAAAAATGTTAATTTCCATAGCCAATTGCTCATATTTGATAAAAAGTTCCTTTAAAGAAATTTCCTTATCATCAAACTCATTATCAAAAGATTGGTTAGAAGTGTTTACCTCATTAAGATCTTTGTCATCCTTTATTGCCATGAAGCATAGTCTAGCAAAATGCTATCTAACTAAGCTTTCATTATCCGATTTGCTCTCATCATCCCAAGTGGCTTTGAAAGCTTTCTTCTTGGATGGTTTTGATGGTCTCCTCAATTTAGGACATTCTCTCTTCACATATCCTTTACTTATAGATTCTTTTTTTCCTTTTCCAACACCTTGCCTTAAGGTGATCACATGAGTAAGAAGCTTTCCTAGAAGCATATCGGTAGAAAGCATTGATAAATCATTTGTTTCCTCAATTGCAATCACCCTTGCTTCCTAATTCTTCTTTAGAAGAACTATAAGAATTTTATTGTTGATCTCTTCTCTAGCATAAGTCTTCCCAAGCTTCATTAGACCATTGATGATCACCATGAGCCTATTGTACATCTCTAATGTATTCTCATTTTACCTTATAGTGAACAATTCATGTTCATGAGTCAAAAGTTGAAGCTTCTTGGTCTTCACTTGATTTGTGCCCTCATAATATGTTTCTAAAGCATCCTAAATTTATTTGGTGGTCATGCAATGAGACACTCTCTCATACTCTTCCTTACCAATAGCACAATACAATATATTTATAGCCTTTTTACTCATAGCATTGGCATTCTCCTCTTTGCTATTCCATTTATCCTTAGGCTTCAATGTGAAAATGCCTTCAATGATAGTTGTATGAGGATTATAATCCTTTTCAATGAAGTTTTACAAATCAACTCCATCACTCTCCAAAAATATCTTCATTCGATGTTTCCAATAAGAATAATTTATACCATCAAAGAAAGGAGGTCTTGTGAAAGATTGACTCTCTAAACAATATGTTACCATTTGATATTAACTCTAAGAATATTAATTCTTGAAAGATAGAGCCCAAGCTATGATACCAATTGAAAATCCAAGTAGACAACAAGAATTAGAGAGAGAAAAATGAAACACAAGAAATTTATAGTGGTTCAACCAATAAATGCCTACATCCACTTACCCAAGATTCAACTTAGGTTTCCACTAATCTTTCAACAAAGATTACAACCCTAGAATCACAATTCTAGTAATACAGAAGTATTTTCCCAAAGGCCCACATAAAAACCTTACTCAATCACAATTCCTTCATATCTCTCAAGCACAACTTAAGAGAAACATTAGAATTGTAAACCTATAAATCGTTTTTTAAAGGATTTATAACTCAAGAAATCAAGAAATACATAAAACACATAAAAATGTATTTAATAAAGAAATTGATGATTGTAGATTGATTTTCTACATTCAATAAGGTTAATCCACACTAATATAAGTCATTCCTTGCTCATATGACCGTTGGGGATGCAATCAATGCAAAAAAAGTCATTTTGTAATATTTTAAAAAATGCTGAAAATATGTGTCATGTTCGTATACCCTTGTATGGCACCATAAAATCAACCCAAAATGAGTCAGTAGCATCCGTACAATCGTACAACCAAGTTGTACGCCCATACCAAATCTTCTACTAAATTTATAACCTCGTACGGCCTCTTTGTACCTCTGTACAACCTAGGAAACAAAATGGTATGCCTGTACCTTGACACATACGCCTGTACCAAGGCTAAAATCATTCAAAATGAAGATTAAGAACCCCAAGGTTCAACAATCTTCTTATAAATATGGTTTGTTAACATCAAAACTAAGATTAAGGATCCAAGGTCCAATAATAATAATATAATATTTTATATTAAGTTAATTATTTTCTAATGGTTGTTAGTAATGGTTAAAATAATTAAGTAAAATAATTAGTAAAATAAAATTATTAAAAATATATTATAATAAATTAATTATTTGTTCATATTACAATATACAGTTGTTATTATTTTTATAATTGAATTATTTTATTAAAATTAGTAATTATAAATATAAATTAAAATCATATTATTTGATAATAATAAAAATTAATTTTCCTTATTTTTCTCAAAATTAAGTATGTTTGGTTTTTGAAAATTATAAAAATAAATATTTTTAAAAAAATATCTGTTAAGATTTATATTGTAGTAAGATTTGATATAGATTTAAAGTATATTTATTATAAAAAAACTGTTATTTTTTGAATAAAATTATCATTTTTATAAAATTGTTAGAATTATTCTATCCTTTCATGAGAAAATAAAAATAGAAATCATAATTTTTGCAAAAACGTATTCTAAAAGGTATATTACTTTCAATGTTAAATACAATCAATATTTAAAAATTCATTACTCTACTTTTATTTTATTTAAATTTAATTGAATGAATTTTAGTTAAATTTTTTAAATTTTTTGATATATTATAAACTTGAATAAATTTGATTAAATCTTAAATATATCTAATAAATATAAATTATAAATTAAATTATTTAATTTAAAAAATAAAAAGAAATTATTAATAAAAATAAAATATTTCATAAATTTATATTAATAATTCAATTAAAAAATATTTTATATATTTAAATAGTTATAAATTCATAAATTATATATTTTAAATTTTATCATTTATAAACGAACTTTTATCCAACCAACTAGCTTAGGCTGAATTTGTGAACTAAGCTTTTAAGTTTAAAGTTAAAGAAATAGCAAAACCAACCAGAGAGAGAAATCTCGCGGGAAATTTTGAAAGTGCAGTGGTTTTTTTACTATAATGGCCTCAAATCACAATTCCATTAATGGTAATGGGTCTGCCACGTTTTCCCGTTACTTTTCGCCACGTGGTGTCCCCACATCCCGTCTACGACTTGTCGCTTAGCGGCAGAATTTGCTTTCTCTCATTGGATTGTGTGTCTGAAGATGTCGTCTGTGTCTTTTCTCTATTGGTTGCTTTCTTATTAATCATTTCTAGTATATATTTTTCCCAAAATTAATCGATCATTTCGATTTGTTAAAAGAAATCAGTCATTTTAATTACTTATTTCTTTTTTCTATTATAAAATAATAAAATATCAATGAAATATCATATATTTATATTATAAAATATAATGTTTTAATTTTAATTTTTTATATTATAAAATAATAATTTTATATTTATTTAATTAAATATCAATGATATTCTTATTTCTTTATATAATTCGTAAATTTTAATATAAAATTTTATACTAAAAAATATAAATAATACAAATAATTTTTAAAATAATGTGAAAAATAATTTTTACATTATTATTATAAAATTTTATAATTTTTCATTAGTATATAAACATCTAGCCAATGATTACTACCATTTAATAATTATATACCAATAAAATAATTAATTATTACTGTAATAATCACTTTTATTAAATGGAGATTTTTTTAAATATTAAACATAGTTAAGAAAAAAAAGAAACCTTTAATTTAATTTATTTTATACAATTTTCCATATCCATTTGATCCAGAAAAACATAATTCTATTTAATTTGATACAAGAATTAAAAATTAACTAATATTTATTTTTTATATGTTATTTTTTAAAGTTATATTTATAAATTCTGAAATTATATTAATAAATGAAAAGTATTTTTAGACAATGAACTATTAAATATCAATGATATTTTGTCACATATGATGAATAGAGTATTATAGTTTTATACTGTTAGAAATCCTAGTAAATATTTATATCTGATAAATTATTGACATATCAATATAAATTTTAACTATATATAATTTTATTTTAAAAAATAATTTTTAGTAGATAAATGTATTAAATATTTATCTAATTTGATATATTTTAGAATATATTCTATGTTAGTTCTAAAACATAGTCTTTAGTTATAAAAATAAAAATTTGAGCTTGAAAAGTTCGTTATTTAAGATGAAGGAATTGACAATTATACCCTCAAACCCACTTCCTCTCTCTCACTCATAAATCCTAATTTTCTTCTCTCTTCTTGAAGTCTTAGTGATATTCAAGATCTCCATTATTAAGAGCTGAAGCATCACAAAATCCCTTTAAGTATCGAAAATAATAATGTAATATCCTTAATTTATAAAAATGAATAATATTTCATGTGCATATGATCCAATTTAATTAATCAAGTTATATCGATAATTATATTCTCACATACAAGAAAAATATCATTTTCATACAATTACAACGTTCTAATAATGCATGGAAGCTTAAATACGCGAGGGATGGTGAGAATTGCTACCAAAAATAAAATAAAGTGCCAAGAAATATCATGATTTGTGTAGTAGTCGTCAAGTCTACATTGCCTCCATCGGAAAAGGTCCGGCCATTTTGTCGCCTGCGATAACTTTACAGGTAATATTGTAATCTAATATTTTATAATTAGATTACAACTTAATCGATAGTTTTATAGAAGCAAGGGACTTTCATAAATTCGTGTTAAATATATATTAAATCTTTTTAATATTATTTTAAAATATTTAAAAATATTCCAAAATCTTTGGTGTTTTTCATAAAATGAAAATATTATACTTAAAATAATATTTTCATAAATTCGATTTTATATTTTATAAATTTAATTTTTAGTTTAAAAATTTTCATAAAAATCCATCCAATAAATAAGCATCTAGAGATTCAATTTTATTAATATTTTATTGTCTTTTCTTCTTCCTGTTCTTCAGCTTCTTCCTTTTCCTGCAATGTCACAGTAACCAACTCCATCACTGTACTGCGTTTTGTACATTCGATAACCTTCTCCTCCTTTTACTTTTTCTTTTTTCTTTTTTGCTTTTCATAGATGTACATATCGTCTTCTCTAGCTTTTAAGCCAAGAACTCGGTCGCATTCTAGCTCCACTGTGCTAGATTTCAACTGATAACTACCATCACGCGTTTTCAACTCCCTATTCATCACCTTGTTCATAACATTAAGCTCTGCTTCTTTTTTTCTTTTACCATTGAATCTCTAAATTCGTCGAAACTGATAGTTACTACATGAATAGAGGAGGTGAAATCTCTAAATTCGTCGAAACTGAATTTGGAATTGTTCTTCAATTTTGATGTTCTGGAGAATCAGAATTTCTGTGCAAGGTAAATTCTTGTTATTTTTTTTTGCTTTTTTTTGTGCTTGTTTTTAAATCTTAATGCTTATTCTCTCCCAAGTATTTAAATAACAATTGATTCCAGTCGCTCCAAATGACGTTAAAGTTCTTAACTTAATATATATTATAATTATATAATAATCATTGTTTTTACTGGCCACCACCTAAGTAATTTATCAAAGAAAAATGTCTAGTTCATATCATATTTTTTGAACTAGTTTGGGAATATATTTAAGCGGACTGAGATCTGTTTGATTTTATGTGTAAATGTTGTATAATGCTGCATCAATACAGAATGTTTTGGTAGGAAAGTGGCTGGTCATTGTATGGTGTGACGATGATTAAAGGTGGCATTGATCGTTGAAAACTATGGGTTGAATATTTTATTTGTTAAATAAAGGAACTAATTATACAAATGGAGCAATGTTCTTTCCTTTTTGAGTGAGGGGGAGAATGAGCTTTTTGTGGAATGCTATCTAACTGACGTGTGATTTTGGTGAACTGTATTGGGAATTAGTGCGGTGGAAACTCCCAGCTTGCAAATACATGAGTTGGAATGGGATGAAAGTTGGTATGATCTGTTAATTGATTGCCTTGAAGTTCTGGGTTGAAATGTGGAGTAAGTGTTTTCTCTTTGAGACCGATGGGAATTCTTTCTGGGTTGGCCCTCTGACGTTAATAACTAGTATTGGAGCTAATGTTGGCAGAAAGCTGTAGAGATTCTATCAGAAGTTTTGAATTAAAATTTTGTAAATGGAATAATCTGTATGGAGTATCCTGAAAATCAATTTCTGTAAATGGATCTTTCAATGGATTATATACACACACACGCATAAATAAATTAGTATTAGAGCCTATGATTTGTTTGGGAAGAGTGTAGAGATGGTGGTCCACAAAACAAAAACCAATGAATTCTAAAGAGGCTCGCATAGTTAAAAATAATCTATGAATCCAGATTTTAGGTCAAATCTATCCATTATCTTAAGGTTTTGAGTGGTAATGCAATGCTCAAAACATGATTGAGTTGCGTTACAAGATACATAAAGTTTCTCCTAAAAGTTCCGTTTCTTATTGTTGTTACTGTATATTTTGTGAATAACAGAAGATCGTACACAAGAATTGAACAATCAAGGATTGCGACAAACTTTTTTTTTTCGGTTTCTTTCTCGGATTAAATCCTTTGACAGCGCGGTATTTTATTCGTGGGTGGAAATAATGCGTTGTTTAAATGCCTGCTTTACAACATAATGTTCAGCAAAGCACGGGGCCTGTTGGTTGTTGGCTTGTCAGCAACATGCTGTTTTTTAGTGAGAGTTAGGAGACGAGTTTGTAAACTAAACATGAATGTGGTGCGGAGGCAATTTTACATATTAATGTTGTCTTGTAGCCAATCTTCTTTTGTGATAGAAAACTGAGACTCTTTTGCCTTATAATTTCCTCCAGTTGGTTCTCATCCCAGGCAAAGCTGCATCATACTGTGACGGGATCGGAAATAGATAGTTTTATTTTCGGTTTAATCAAATCTGCGGCCTTAGCAGCGGCCAGCCAGTATCTGAGCTGATGAGATGCCATCCACTTGTCATAATCTGGAATGAAGACCTTACAGGTCTGTCGTTTCTGCTTGGCCTTTCTTCCTTCTCTAGCTTTTTGTTTCTCTCTCTCTTGGCTAGTGCAGCATTTAAATCCTGATTTGGCCTGTTGCGTTTGTGACACTTCCTTTCCTGTTTGTGCGTCTGTTACCTTCCGAACTTCGAGGCATCATTTTGGGTACCGAACTCATGAAACTTGTTGCATGATTTTCCGTTAACTTCTTATTAGTGAATGGCTCACTAGGTGATTTAAAGTTTTCCAATATTGACATTCAAACATTTTGTTACTTCTATAAATTAAATGTGTCTAAAGGATTTGTGGTTGCCATTTGGACCTTTAAAAGGTTCTCTAACAAAGGATTGTCACTTGCCTATTGATCTTAAGCATGTTTTCCTCATAAATCTAAAAGCTATTGCTCGAGTATTTTAACGCTTCTTACTACAACTTAAACGGCATCTTTACTTTGAGCATAGGGCACCCATGAAATAAAGGCCTCAACCACAGTTTCACAGGACTCCCAAAGCGATCAACAGACGAATAACACAGCAGAGGTTCCAGCAATAGACTCTGGTTCAGTATCTGCTTCAAGCAATGATAGTGGAAAGATCTCACGTCAAGATATTGAATTGGTAAGGCTTTCCTTCTTTGGGTTGATTGTGTTCATTATTTATTAGTCAGTCTTCATGGACTCTTTTTTGTTTATGTTGTTTCTCGATCTTTTTCCTTCTACGATATTTGATCTCGAGAAAAGAATACTAGTTCTACTTGTTTTTTTTGCCCGATGGTTAATGATTATAATATCCAGTAACGGTCGTTGCAGGTGCAGAATCTCATAGAACGGTGCTTGCAATTGTACATGAATCGAGATGAGGTGGTCAAAACCCTCTTGACACGTGCCAGGATAGACCCGGGGTTTACGACATTGGGTAGGCTTCTTGAACTTGTTTGAGCAATTTCATGATTTATGTATCCTGGAACCGGTCATTTAATCCTGTGCTGATGTAAATATTTTCCGTCTGTTTCAACTAAAAACTGGACGAGTCGGACAGGTACAAGCAAGTTGTCATCATGTTATATCTCCCTGTATGGTGCTTGATTTTATCGTCTTGAGCTAACCCTTTGCTTCTTCCTTCGGTCCATTGCTATTTTCTCTTTTTCAGCATACCATCTGTATATTATTTCGATTTTCCTTGTTCAACATGCATGATTCATGGGAGGATGCGGTCTGATGTTTATCTTAATTGTTCATTTTCTTCTCAGTATGGCAGAAGTTGGAAGAAGAAAATGCTGATTTCTTCAGGGCTTATTACGTAAGGTTGAAACTGAAGAAGCAAATTTTCTTATTTAATCATTTGCTTGAGCATCAAGATCATCTCATGAAGTTTCCTATACCTCCTAAGGTTCCTTTGGCTCCTATACAAAATGGGATTCGTCCCATTCCAGGTAAGTTCTAACTTTCTATTCAATTGATCCTGAAAAAGTTTATTATCATTTTGTACAACATAACCGAGGACTATTTTATTTACCTTTACCTTTTCATAAATGTGATACCATTGAAAATGTAGTGGTGCCTAATGTTTTAAACTATGTTTTTAATTTTGTTATTGTTTAGATGTATTTGCACAGGTTGTTATCAATATCTACATACGGACAAATTTCTGATTCTATTTCACTTCAATAGATAAAGTGTGTGGTTTTGTTGCTTCCTCGCTGAATCATCCGTTATTTTCCCAAAAAAATAGGAACCGGGGTTGAGTGCAAAATTGGTGGGATGGGCCCCCAAATTTAGACAAATATCATACAAGTTCCACATGAATTTTTTTTTTTTTCCATTAACAAAGTAAATTTCAATTAGGCATCCCCTCACTCAACATGCCACAAAAACTCGGGAAAGAGACACAAGTTGCCTCCTTCAAACATCTAGTCCATGCTCCTTTGATCGGGAACGCTGTTGGTTCATCATTTTGTTTTTGGTAGTGTTGTTAACCTAAGTTCTTCGTTCCTGAAGGTTCTGTGACTCGGTTGTCTGCCATATAGTAATATACTGTATTTTCTTTGAAATTACGATTCTTTTCTTCCACATCTCTTCGTTAATGTGCAGTTAGCAATTTGCCTATTGGATATCCAGTTCTACAACAACTTCCAATACCAGCTCCAGGTCAGCGGCACGTTGATTCATACGGCTGTGGAATATCAAGCTGCCATGTGGTTAATGGTGTCCCTTTACCAGGATACTTCCATCCTGTTCATATGCATACTGGGCACAAGTGAGAAGTTTTCTAGTTTCCCATCATTTTTTTTGTCAAGTGCATCATCATAATTAAGACAGAATCATAACTTCTACCTTTTCTGGGAAGGAAAAAAACATTTAATTCAGATAGATACACATCAATGCTTTCAAGTCTTAAGTGCATTCGGCTGATAAGCAACATAGCTTCTGTTTACACGACCATAAATGCCAGCTTGTGTCGACGTCTAACAATCTTTATTAGCATTTACTTTTAGCCGATGACTGGATTGGTTGCTTCCTTTACTGGTGAAACTTGAATAGTAGTCGCCTTAACTATGTTTTGGTGTTTTCCTGATGTACCCATATATATTTGAGATAACCAGATTGTAGGAAAAAGTTAGCCAAGTTACACTTTTCGAGTATACTATGCCTTGGAATCAGCATGTATATGATATAATTCGATAACTCTGAAATGTCCATTTTTTCCGTTTGTTTAGTTTCCGCTTCACGGAGTTGCTGGCATACAGCTAATGGCTGCTGAATTTATGCTTGTAGTATAGTGGTTAGCAATGCAGCAGATATGGCTCCTGTAGTTCCACCAAGCAGCGGCATATCATCTATGTCTGAAATGCCCGTGAGTCCTACTTCAGTGACATCCAGCGGTCATTTCCCCTTTACTACATCAGATATGTCAGGATTGGGACTTGACACATCAGCGCTTGATACATCGTTTGCATCTGATGTCGCAAGCTCATTAGGAATGCAGCTTGCGCCCGACGGTGGGATTGGCACTTCCGTATCTTTTGATCAGATACATTGGAATTTCAGCCTCTCGGACATAATGGTAGATATGTCAAACTTGGGAGGTAATTCAGCAAACAATATTTGCATTAAATCTGTTCCATTTCCCGATTGAAAACATTATAACTAAATACTGAAAAGCAAGGAAAAGTAGTGCTTTATGTTAGGAAAAATAGGTGAGAAATAGGTTATGAGAAAAAGTTATAACTCAGAGTCATGTGAATGCATTGTCCTTAAAAGGATATTTTTGAATAGTGGTAATCCTCCCAAGGTAAAATGTGCTCGTCTACTTTGAAAAGCATGAAACATGAATACCAAGGTGTTGATCTGGAGAAAACCTAAACTAGCAAATTCATAAATGTAGAGAAAAGTAAGGAAAGGAAGAAGAAAGAAATATTTTGCTTCGGTGTGTTATGAAGTGAAGGTATGTATTTATAGTAATCTGAGATGAAGTGAACATTGAGAAGGTCGATGGAATCTCGGAAGTCAGATGTGGGAAGATGGAAGGATGTGGGAAAGTGGAGAAAAGGAAAGGAAAAAGATGTAATAGAAGGAAAATTTTAAAATAATTTAAATAAATATTTAAAAATAAAAATCATAAAATGAGTCGGATTTTGGGACCCCACGAATTGATGACATTTGTGTCCGCAGGCCTCGTACAGGGGTGGAAATCCACCAAATTGAGCTTCCGGACCCAATCTCATGTGCGCAAGGCCTTGCCTACTTTCAAGCATTTTAAGAATCTAAGGTTGCAAAAATATATTTAAACACAATTTTGATGTTATAGGAAAGTGATGTGAGATCGTTAGTCTTTTGGAATAGCTAGTCAATGAGTTCTAATAATCCCTCACATATTTCAAGAGACTCATCGTAAGAATGCTTGCTAGTTTCTCCATTGAATATATAATGTTTTGATACTGGTATCTTTTAGATTATGAACCAGATCTATATAAATTAGACATAATTTACAGAATAATTAGTGAAACATATAGTTTCTATGAATCAATGACTTTTATTGTAAGTTGGAGGTCAGACCTATCACATTATACTCAGACAAATTTACTGTTCAATGCGATGTTGTGCTATTAGGCCATGCGCGTGCTTGGTATTTCATGAATGCTCTAGTAATTTTGTCAAAGTTTCATAGAAGTAGCCTCACTTCATATTCATATAGATGGTTTTCATCAAGTGTGTACTGCATTTTACACACCATCCATATAGAATATGAAAATTCATTAATATAGCTTTTCTCACATCATAGGAAGGGATATAAAATTTATGCTATCAGAATTAATTCTAACTTTATTATTACTCATATGAACATATTTCATGGGATCTCTAATATTATAGGTTGGGTTACCATCATAATTAATTTCTATGTCGGCTGAAGTCCCATTCCCCTCGATGTTTCAATTATAGGTTTTCTTTCCAACGGTTTAGTCAGTGGATCGGCCAAATTCACTTTTGACTTCATATAGTCGATGGAAATTATTTCATCCTTTAACAACTGTTTTGTCATATTATGTCTCAAGCAAATGTGTCTATTTTTGCTATTAAATGCTTTATTTTTAGCAATGGCTATTGTAACTTGGCAATCACAGTGCATAGACACAGAGAGTGTCGGTTTTATTCTTAATGGAATATTTGCTAAGTTTTTCAACCATTCCACTTCACTACCAGTTAGTTCCAATGCAATAAACTCTGACTCCATAGTAGATTTAACAATTATGGTTTGTTTGGTTGATTTTCATGTTATAGCTCCACCACCTAAGGTGAATGCATAACCATTAGTAGATTTTATTTCATCAGAGTCAGAAATCTAATTTACATCACTGTATCTTTATAATATAGTGGAAAATTCATTGTATACAATATCATAATTCATGGTACCTCTTAAGTATCTTATAAGTCTTACTAGAGCATTCCAATGATCATGATTAGGATTATAGGTGTATCTGCTCAATCTACCCACGGCATAAGCTATGTCGAGTCTCAAATAGTTCATTAAATGTAATAAACTTCCAATAATTTGTGCATATTTAGATTGAGCAACAGGGTCTTAATGATTCTTCTTTAATTGAGAATTAGAATCATAAGGGGTACTCACTAGTTTGAGATCAAATTGTCCAAAATTTTTAAGCAATTTTTCAATATAATACTCTTGGGACAACAAAATGTTATCACTTGATAAAAACAGACCAAGTAAAAGACAAGGAAAGTTAAGAAAAAGGGTCAGCTAATATGAAGAAGTGGAATTTGATAAAAGAAAACAGTCCAATTTGAGAAGGATAAGGGTATCCAATACAAAGAAATTATAAAATAAACTCTAATGTCCCTAACACTAAATAACCTGGGATATTTATAGTAATAGCTAAGAGTTTATTCACAACTAAAACGGCTAAATTAAAGGAAATAATGCAACTACTACCTATTATGCTGCCTCCACTTCTCTTGTCCTATTCTAAAGCTGAAAATCAGCTACCCACTGATTGAATCCAGTAAACTAACAGTTGGAATATCAAGACCTAGTAAACTTGACAGCTGGTCAAACATTAAATCTTCCTGATATCTTGCGTTGGATGTGTTCTGTTTGTATGTTTTTCGCGAGTAAACTTGCAATGATTTGGGATTTATATCAGTACTTCCCTCCTGGAATTTTGACTTGTCCTCAAGTTGGAATGCTAGAAATTGTTCCTGGAGTAAGTCATAGTTTTCCCAAGATGCTTCTTCCATAGGTCTGTCTTTCCATGCTATTAATAATTCTAAGGTAGGCTTGCCTACTTCTGTAATCCAACGGTGACATAACACTGGCATTGGATATAAAATAAGCTCACCTTCTTTAATGATTGGTAGTGGAGGAGGAAGCGATGAACGCTGACCATGGGCTGGGCGTAGTAAGGAAACATGAAAGATGGGGTGTACTTGTGAATTAGCCGGTAGTTCTAATTCATAAGCAACTAGTCCAATTTTGCAGAGAACCTTATAAGGTCTAAAAAATCGAGGGGATAATTTTTCATATTTTCTTTTGGCCAACGATTTTTGTTGATAAGGCTATACCCTTAGAAACACATAGTCTCCTTCTTGGAAATTCAACTCCTACTGGTGGGAATCAGCTTGTGCTTTCATGCGATCCTGGGACTTTAACAGGTTGGATCGAAGTTGTTTCAGCATCTGATCACGCTCCACTAATTGATTTTCCAATTCAGCAATCATCGTTTCACCCGAAACATATGGAAAAAGGGGAGGTGGTTGCTGCCCATATACCATTGTGAATGGAGTAGTTTTAGACGAGGTGTGATACCCTGTATTATAAGAATATTCAGCCCAAGGTAGATACTTACTCCATAGTAGAGGTTGATCATGCGCAAAACATCTAAGATACGATTCTAAGCATCGATTCACTACTTATGTTTGTCCGTCCGTCTGCGGGTGATAACTGTCACGGGTTGAATATGAGACAATGCTTAAGGACCCGTGCGGCGCTCGTATTCAGACACTACCTTCAACAAGCCAGCCGATCAATTATACCTACAGACACAAAATGAGGTTAGCTCCTTTATACATAATTGTCATAATTTTAGGACAAGCACATCTAGGCACATCATAGACAAGCATCACATGTAGCATAACATTCATCCCATAATCACAGCAAGGCACACATAACATTGGCACATAAAAGAATACATGGATGAATAAGGCTACTTCTGTTATTGATAAACACTAGATCACAAGTACTCGATTTACATACTCTATGACTAGCTTGATGGAAATAACAATAACACATTCTTTCCAATCCCACTCTACCCATTTCATTTTATTTTTACATCAAAACCCTATCCGTCACAATAACTAGTGCTCATTCGCAACTTTGTTTTGCATAACTTAAAAAGTTCCTGCCGAAAATTACTGAGAAAAATCATATCACGATCAGAAACAATGGATCTAGGAAACCCATGAAGGTGAACAATATCTTTGCAAAAAATGTCAGCCACAGTTTTTGCCGTGAAAGGATGGGAGAGTGGAAGAAAGTGGGCATATTTGCTCAATCTGTCTACGACAACCATGATAGTATCAAAATGGTTGGGTTTGGGCAAACCAACAATAAAATCCAACGAAATATCCTCCCAAATCTGTTCTGGAATAGGCAATGGTTGTAGAAGACTCGTGGGAGCCAAAGTTTGATACTTGTTTTGTTGACATTGTAGACAATTCTGCACATAATGCTTGACATCTAGCTTGAGACTTGGCCAATAGAAATTTATGGAACGTCTTTTGAGAGTGTTGAGACATCCTCCATGTCCTGCTGCTAGTGTGTTATGCGTCTCAAATAAGATTTTGTTTCTGAGAGGTTCTGAATTAGGAATCACCAATCTATCTTTGAAATAAAGTTTGTGACCTGCAACAGAAAAATGAGGGTGTGCTTGAATATTGAATTGCAACTCATCCATAATTTTCTTTATGTAAGGATCTCGCTGCAACTCTTTTTGCAAGTCGATGAGATCTAGACTGATGGGCAATACCAATGTGAGAAAATCTGCATGTTGTGGATGTCGTGAAAGGGCATCGGCTCCTCGATTTTCTTTTCCAGCTCGATAAATAATGGTGAAGTCATATGGTAAAAGTTTAGCTAGCAGTCGGTGTTGCTCCATTGTTGTTAGACGCTGCTCCAATAAGCACTTGAGAGTGTAGTGATCTGTTTTCAAATAGAAATGTTTACCCATCAAGTAGTGTCGCCATTGTTGGAGTGCTAAAACCACAGCCAGCAATTCCCGTTCATATGAGGATTTCAGACAATTAGAGAATGATAATCCTTTCCTGAAATAGGCAATCGGGTGTTCATCTTGGAGGAGAATGGCACCTACTCCAGCTTGAGATGTATCACATTCTACTATGAACGGTTAAGAAAAATCAGGTAATTGGAGTACCGGCACAGTGATCATTATTTCCTTAAGCTGATTAAAAGCTTTATCAGCTTCGCTCGACCATACAAATGCATTTTTCTTTGTAAGATTTAGGGGTGAGCAAAATTAAACCGAAACCGAATAAACCGAAGAAACCGATCATATTTGGTAATTTCGATTCGGTTTTTCGGTTTAATGGTTTGGTTCGGTTTTAATTTTAATTTTTTTTGGTTTTCGGTTTTCGGTTCGGTTTATATTATAAAATAACCGAATAAACCGAAAAACCGAATAAACCGAAAAACCTAAAATAGTTAATGTATTAATTTGGTTTTATTTGGATCGATTGATTCAGTATTAATGTACTAATTCGGTTTTATTTGGATCGATTTATTCAGTTTTAATGGATTAATTTGGTTTTATTTGGATCGGTTTATTCGGTTTTAATGGATTAATTCGGTTTTATTTGGATCGGTTTATTCGGTTTATAAAGAATTCGGTTTGGTTTCG
>CANYBF011495216.1:0-21091 GCA_948192965.1 Dalechampia spathulata | reverse complement strand
CATCATAATTAAATTTAATAATTCTACCTTTTCTAATATTTATAATTTCTTATAAAATCATACTAACTCATCATTACTTCATCATTTTTCATTTTCTAAGAAAAATCATATTAATTCCACTCACTTACATCATCAATACCTAATTATGATGTCATAAATAAATTTTTATTCCAAAATTTTCAAAATTCACATATATCTAATTTAGGTTAATACAAGCATAATGGTTAACACCATTCATTCAAATTCAATGTATATAACTCAGAATCCAAGTTTTAGTACCATTTAATATCATTTTTAGGGGTTTGCGGTAAAATTTTCAATATCATCTTTTAAGCTTTAAGCTCAATTCTTATTATATACTTATCAACATAATCATCATTTCATATCATTTTCACACCATTAACATAGAAATCTCATCATGACATTAATTTATGAATGCACAACAAATCACATAATGCAGGATGTTACAACATGAATATTCGTAAGCATGAATAAATTATACATCATAACATGGTAGCAATCATGGTAGATATAGCATGGTAGTAAAATAAACACAAGTATAGCAACAAAGCATAAAAATAACGGCCCGTAGAAAGGAATATGAAGAAATAAGAGATACATGCAAAATAGGGCTAAACATACATGTTAGGGGAAACTAATAAAATAGAGGCTTATTCTATTACATAAAAGCTTCATTGATATAAACATAAGCATTAAACAATACTCTCTTCACTACACTCGAGGAAAAGAGACAGGAGTCTCAAGCAGTTTGAGCTGAAAATTAATGAATGAAAATGAACGAGTAGACAAAGCAAACAATGTCAGGCAATAAATAAGTTATAGGGGCATGATTGATCAATCTAATGCTATGAGCAAGCATGAATCAAGGATCAAGGTCAACTAAATATGTTGGCAACATTCATGAAAAATACGCAATTAACATAAGCTGAATCACGAAAATATCATAAAAATTAAAGGGACCTCCTAAAATCACTCTAGGATTTAGACTCAATTTAACTCTTAATTCAATCTTAATCATCCATAATTGCAATAGAAAGCAAATCAAAATGGCATTAATTTGAAAATCAAGTGAAAAGGTGATTAAAAGTCAATTTTAAGCAAAATTGATCATAGATCCAAAATTAGAAGACTCCAAGATCATTATGCATCACTTGGAAATAAATCAACATTCAATTTAGACTAATTATGTCAAGAGATAATAAATTATAATTAAAATGGTATTTAATTGAGAAATCAAGTAAAATAAATTGATTTTATGGTAAAAATCAATGAAATTGATCATGAAAATTGAAATTGAAAGACTCCATTATCCTATAGCATCAATCAGAGATAAATTCAATATCCAATTCCATTTTAATTACATCAATTCCAATCAAAATCAAATTAAAATGGTATTTAACTTGAAAATTAATTTTAAGACCAAAATTAATGAAATTGTGCTAATGTATGATGAATTCGGATCATTTAAGCCACTATAAAACCTCAAATGCTACTAAATAATTTGATTTAAATCAAAAAAATGAGTGAAAATTCATGAAACAATGAACATCTAACTATAATATGTGCAACACATTAGGTAATATATGTAGCATGTCATCCAAAAAAGGTAACATGCATAGCATATTATGTGATATGTACAATAGATACTATAACATGCATCACATATCACGAACCAAAAAAGAAGAAAATTAGATTTTTAGGCAAAAATCATAAATGAAGTCCAAGGAAAATCAAATTTTAGGACTACCATAGATCATATTAAGTCATGAAATGACTTACATGCTACTGTTACATTTCAACAAAGCCAAAGCACAACCAAAAATCACAAATCCATTATAAACCCATAAAAATATAATAAAAAAGAAGAAGAAATATGACATTCTAAGACTCATCAAAGATAAAGCAAGCTTGAATCTTCTTAATCTCATATTAAGCAAAGGATTTATTGAACCAATTTATCTTTAATCACCTAATTAATAGTTAATTATATGATTAATTAATAAGAATTAATTTTATCAAAGTTTATGCAAGTTTCTTGATTTTTGGACCTTTTTCCAGTAAATACATAAGCTATACTTAGAGGAAAGAGATAGGACTTACCCAGAAAAGGCAAGCAATGTGGAATTCTAAGATTTTTAATGCAATATGCGTAACACATTGTCTAAATCTGCCTAACATGCACAGTATGTTGAACATGCTTCACACATTAGGAAAAACCACTAATATGCAATACCTACTGTACAGGCCTTATAACCTTCGCCATATGTCCAATGGACTCCGAGTGTGCTAAAATGACATGGTAATATATGGTGCATGTTATATTTGGATGAAAAATAGGTGTTTCATGTTATGCATTTCACCTAACATGTATAACACATTGGAGAATGTGCTATGCACATCACGAAAATGACATAACGTGTTCCACCTTTAACAAACCAAAAGTAACATGCTTTGCATGTTAAGCATATTCTTAGGAAGCTAAAAGGCATGTATACAAGTCAGGTTTAATAACAGGGACCTATACCAAGCTATATGAAAGAAAATCCAAAAATGAAATGTGTAGATGAAAAGTTGGGGGTCTACAGTCATACTCCAAAAAAGAGTTATTAATCCACTATATAGCAAGTATTTACCTCTAAAAATAATTATATAATCTAAAAAAATCTTCCCTAGTACTCTAAATTTTTTTTTCCTTAAGAAAACTCTATGTTGACTTTAGGCATTGATGTCTTTATAGATACTCACCATCAAAATTCATTTTAGGTAACTACATATACTATTTTGAAAAAATATACATTTTTTATACTTTCATTCTTATAGGTTTTAATGTTAATTCATTACTTTCATATCCTCGTTATAATTCATTTCCATGTATTATTTGCATTTAGTATTTAGTTTAATTTTTAATATTTAACTTGTATTTTAAATGAATTTATGTATATTTTCATTTAAAATTATTAATTATAGTATTTCCATATTTTCATGATATTTCAATTCACTATTATGGCTTATATGTAATAGTTTTTAAGGAGAAAGCTCACATTCCATTTAGAGTATCAAATTACTACAACATATACATAAGAGTCATTTAATAAAATAATGAAATGTATAAGCATTTTTCACATATTAAGTGAAAGATTTAGTTCTTAAAAATTAACCAAGGTTGTAATATATTGTTTAAGTTTTTCAATGCATCAAAAATCATATAAATTTATGGTATATAACATGACATATTTTCAAAACAAGTATTCTAATTTTGGTTTAGAATGTCGTACAAGTTATATAAGAGTCCGCATGAATTAGATGCCCTCCTTTTTATAAAATATCATTTTATAGACGTCTACATAAGTTGTGGGCATCCCTTACAAATTGCAAAACTCATATTTCCCTTTCCTTTTTTTCATTATTTTTAGCTCTTCCACAAACTTATATGGCTTTCGAGAATCTTCCATAATTTTTACACAATTTTGAATGAGAAATGAGGGTCGTTGGATCTACAAATTAAGGGTTATGATTAAATATTTGAATTTATAATCTTATATCATATAAATACCTTATTTTATTGAGATTTTAGGTTTATCATACATCATCTATCATATAAGTTGATTCATTAATCAGTCATTCACATTTTCCTCTTCTTTTAATCTTTCTACTTTTGTCATTTTTAATTATGTTTAGGATTTTGCTAAGGAATTTTCATAGTAATTTTCTCTTTCTATTCACTAATCTATAAGATTTAAAGGAGATAAAAGTTTAAAGATTGAAGATCAAAATGCAAGAAAAAAGAGTAAGAATCAAGATCAAACGGGTCTCATTGATATTTTAATCTCTCAATTTCTTGATTGTAATTCTAGTTTCAAATACCTTTGATCATTCATTTTTATAGATTATGAATAGAAATATATTAGAAATTGGATATTTGATCATGGATTATTTTAGATTTTCATCAATTGATGATAATTTTATATATATAATTGATATTTATTGTTAATTTATGTCATGATGCTTATTGTATGTGATTAGGATTTGAACTCACATAATTACATTTTTTAGATAATTAATTCTATCAAAAGGTGAATTAATTATTGGATAACAAGACATGAATGTGGGTGTAAATTACGTACGACATAGGAATTTAACTCATGAGAATAAATTTTAGATAAAAGTTATTAATGTATTTGAATTAATTAATTATCATCAAGTAGGTAATTAATTAATTCTAATAAGTTAATTGAACCTTGAAAAAGATTAATTAATATTTTGATATTTACCTTCATGTAATTATCATCTCATTTATTATATTGTTATTAATTGATCATATGAAATCCTATTTGAATATTCAATCTAACTGAATGAGAAATTACCAAAGATATCTTAATTTACTTTAGTTATTAATTATATTTATTAAATAAAGTAGTTTAACATGTTTTAATTTCTTATATTCAAAATTACTTTCAAACTCTAGTTAAGAAAATGAAAAAAAAAAAAACTAAGAACCAACATTATAATTCTTGTAGGATCAACATTCTTTATACTATAATTGCAATTCACATAATTACGGAGGAATATTTTATAGGAAAAAAATTATAAATATAAAACTTGTTATGAACTAATTTTATGATCATAAAACATATTTATCAAGTAACATTTTCTTCTATCATCTTTCTTGAATCTTAAACATGTTTTGATTCTCAATAAAAATTCAAAAACTAGAAATGAGCAAAGAAAAAACGAAAGAAATAGAACTCTATTAATGATGAAAATGAAAAATTATTATTCAAAATCTCCCTATTTTCAAAGAATAACTCTGACTCAAGTGATAGAATATTCAACTCGAGGCAATAAAAAAAAGTAATTTTAAAGTGAAAAATTAAAGACTAAGCACTGCAAAAATAAATAAAAGGAATTACTTTTAAACATGGAGGCTTAATGGAATAAAATAATCTAAAATGTAACAAAATAATTATGTATGCTATGAAATAAATAAAAACATCAATAAGTATAAAAAAAAGATAAATTTTTCCATACATACCTTTTCTGTTTCATTTAGAAAGCTCAAATGAAAATTAAGAAGATATTGATGACATGTTTGTGATTTTATATTTATTTCTTTATTCATTATAGTTATTAAATGTTGTTCTTTTTTTTTATCATTTTTTGTTTGGAAGTTAACAAATAAATTATTTGATCAATTTTAATATATTTCATAAAATTAAAATTTTCCAATTATTTGCCAAACAGTTTTTTTCAAGCGCACCGGTAAATATTTTTATGAAAAAAATTAAAAATTAAAAATTAAAAATCTTATCAAAATATATATTAAAAATTACAGATTAGTAAACAGATTATTTACTATAAATAAATAAAAGCTTTATTTATAGTAATATATATTACTTATATATGTCAAATGTATACATTAACGAAACCACATGCAATAGTACAATACACATCAATTATAGGCAAACAAAAAACAAATACTGTAACTAAATAATATGAGGATAAAAATGAAAGTTCTGTTTACAATGTGATGTATTCCTTTTATATGTCAAATGTATTCCTTAATGAACCACATCCACAATGGTACAGTACATATCAATTATAAGCAAATTAACAACAACTACTGTAATTGAATAAGATGAGGATAAAGATGAAAATTTTATGATATAAATAAAAAAATTTTATTAGTAAATTATTTTTAACCCTTTCATATACATGATATTTTCTATTTTTATATTTATTATTTTAAATAAATTTATGATGAATAAAATATTTTTTAGTAAATTATTATTTTTAATCATTTAATTACATTATACTTCTTCATATAAATAAATATTAAAGATAATTTTGTAAGATGAATTTTATAAATAAAAAACATAATTATTTAAGAAAAATTATTAAAAATAACTAATTGCATGTAGCTTAATAGTTCTCCTTTTTATAATATAATTTTTAAAATAAAATTCTTTGATTTTTAATTCTAATTTAATAATGATTTATAAAATAAAATATTATATAGGATAAATGAATCTTCTTTTCTATAACTAATTGATTTATAAAAAATTTATATTGCAAAAAAATATATTAGATAAAATTTGACAATAAGATGCATAAAATAAATATATTTTACATGTAAATTATTATTATTATTAAAAATGAATAAATAACATGAAATAAAAATATGCAATAAAAATAAAAATATGCATAGGATAAATGTAAAATAACAAATGGTATGAAGCAGCAATAATAATAATAATAATAATAATTATTATTATTATTATTATTATTATTATTATAATAAATTATTATTATTATTATTGTTGTTGTTGTTGTTGTTGTAAAATAGATGACATGAAATATAGAAATATATATATATTGTGTGTGATTTACTTAAATAATATCATTATTATTAAATAATAATTAAAATTAACATTTTAATGATGTAATTCATAAAAATTGAGAAAATAGGAATAATATTTTAAATAAAGTGAAAATGTATATCTAATATTATTATCATGAGAAAATGAGTATATTTAATATTACACTACTCATAAAAATAATAATCATATTTAAAAAGGAAATCTCATGAGAAATTCAAGAAATTTTA
Organism: Dalechampia spathulata; assembly: GCA_948192965.1. Lineage (NCBI taxonomy): Eukaryota > Viridiplantae > Streptophyta > Magnoliopsida > Malpighiales > Euphorbiaceae > Dalechampia > Dalechampia spathulata. Next base: position 14,466 of record CANYBF011495216.1, on the reverse strand, counting down.
GAGAACGATGAAATAATGAGACTTCTAAAGATGAAAAATATTTAAGAAAATGTATTTTTAGCTGAATTTAGGTAAATTTGAAAAAAACTTTTGAGCCAGAAAATTAAAAATACAAATAATCATGTAATTAACCCGAACAATCATTAGAAAAGAAAATAAAAACTTCCTTTAATATATATTTTTATTTTGAATAATTACTTTTTTTCAAATATTTTCAAGCAAATATCATTTTAATAATTTTATTCATATATCAATTTTCATAATTGAAGCATCACTCTTTGCCATAATTCGAATGGTTTTTATAACCAATGAAATATTTACAAATATATATATATATATATATATATATATATATATATATATATATAAAAGGAAACAAATAAGTTGAATTGAGTCAAGTTTTATCTTTTTCAAGTTTGATTCATTTATAATCGAATCAAGTTTAAGTCGAGCTTTTCACATTTTTTGATATATTATGAGCTTAAAAGAGCTTAATAGACCTTTAAATGAGTTTAATAAGTCTAAATTAAAAAATAATTTTTTATTTTTTATTTAAAAATAAAATAATTATCAATAAAAGTATTATATTTCATAAATATTTATGATTTTAGATTAATAATTAAATTCAAGAATATTTTTATACATGTATATTATTATTAATTTATAAATTATATATCTAAAATTGAATTTTTCTACATAAATTAACGAGTTAGTTAACAAATTTTTTATTGAGTCAGCTCATGAGCTTAAACAAATAAAGTATTATCTAGTTTAATCTTAGCTCATTTATTAAATGAGCTTTATCAAATGACTTGAATGAGCTTTGTCAAACGAGCTTATGGAGCATTTATTGAATCAAGCTCTGAATAGTTCGTGAGCAGCTCAACTCATTTGTATCCGCAGTAACATTTTATGTAAATAGAAGTAAGACATTTACAAATTATATTATATTTTATTATTTTAGCGTGTGATAGATGAAATACTTTAATGTCTTCTTTTATCAGATCCAACTATGCTTTTAATACTTTTTATGGATCTAATACTTTTTTATGGAAGTGTGCATGCTATAGATAACTATGTCAACTCAGATGTGAGAACCTCTTTGTATATATGCAGGTTTATTAGTTGGTTGGCTTGTTGAGATAGTAACCGAATACAAATACTATATGGATCCAAAAAAGAGGCATTAGATTAGACTCGTGACAATTTGCATCCCTATATATATTATATACATATTATATACAAAATAAATACTTTTTAAGGTTTTCAAAAAATGCATAATAAATATTTCAAGCATATTAGATATCATTTTATACGTTATATTTATCCTTTTAATATATGTACTATCATGTAAGAACCTATAAATATTCTAAATACCTTTATATTTAATATTATTATTTGATTATTTATTTAATACTATTTAGAAACATGTTATATATGTTAAAAAATTTAAAAATCATACAACACATAAATGTTTCAAATATTAATGGTATATTACATGTTTATTACTCATACACTTGTTTAGTATTCATTTATAAACTTATTTTATACATTATATGTTATATTACATGTTTAGAATTTTTATATATAACTTCAAGGCCTATTTGAAGCTATTTGCAAATATGTAACACCATTTTTACACTAGAAATTTATCATGTAACTAGTTAATTTCAATCTAACAAATATCAGAATATTTATTCATCTAAAATATAACAAATATATTTAGCAAATTTTTAAATTTTTTTTAAAAAAATATCATATATATATTATGTGCATTATATATGAAATAAATAGTTTTTAAAATTTTTAAAAGTATGCAATAAGTATCTGATATATATATATATATATATATATATAATTTTTAACGTTAATTCAAAGTAAAATAAATTTTCCTCTAATTTAATAAGTAATAAATATATTTTTTACACTTTAAAGGTGTTATTTAAATATATAGAAAAAATTATTAAAATACAATAAAAGACTTATTATTCGCATGTAACATAGGAAACTATTTATTCAAACATAATAAAACTAAATTTCAAATATTTATTGAAAATAGTATTTAAAAAGTATGAAAACGATATTTGATGCCTTTCAAATGCATTTAATAGTGAAAATTTTGCTATACATTTTTTCAAACAATTTATATACAATATAATTTATTAAAAATTATACCAATCATAAAATACACAAATCATAAAAATAAACCAAGCATTGGACGTTAATAATAATTTATAGTTATATATATTTTGTTTTTGGCACATTCATTATGCATATTTTTATTCCTATATAATAACATCTATATGCAATTATTAAATAAGCTTTTAAATAATTATACAAGCAAATGAAATAACATATATGATTGGGAATAAATATGTGTCATAATAATAATAATAATAATATATTATTATTATTATTATAAAAATGAAAAATTATCATTTTATCATCATCATCCTTCCTCATCTCATCTCATCCTATCCCATCACCAAACTTATAATAATTCTTTCTTATAAATATCATACTATTATTATCAATAATTTTAATAAATTTTATCTAATTTGATAATTTAATAATTCATTTAATCAATATAATTAATTTGCATGTCTTGTAGTTATAAAATTAGTCTATAATAAATCTGATATTTATTTATAATATTTTATTCTACAAAAAATGTCTTCACATGTATACATAATATAATTGTAATATAAAGATGTCAATCCAATAAGAATTAGTGTAATGGCTATTAGCTTCATTTGATTTTATATTAGCCAACTATTCAAATTTTGATTTTAAGATATGGAATTAAAACTATATTGAATGACTTTTGTAATCTCAAAATAAGCAATACGAGATTTATAGTAGTTCAACACAAACTTGTCTACATTCAAATACACAAATTGATTCTTAAATCAAGAATCAAAATCCTAATATTTTTGAGGTTCACATTTAAACATTTATAATAGAAGTCAATTTCATAATAAATTCTCTCAAATACAATAATTAAACTCAATTAATTGCTCTCACTAATCCAAAATCAATTACAATATCAAAGCAATCAATAGAGCTTAAGATTATCAATAATAAGAGAGAGAAAGATCTTAATAATTCAAGAATCAAATTACTTACTTGAGAAAATTGATTTTCAATAATAAATATGATTCTTTTTCAATAGAGACAAATTACTCTAAGCATTAAATGTAATTTGGATCATTATAGACTTTTCAAGATAAGCTGGAAAAATAAGTCAGAGAGTAACATACGATCATACGATCAAATGGTACGGTTGTATGAGTACCTTTGCCTCAAGACACTCGAGAATGAATAATTTAGCAATAACATTGGTACGACCGTACGGGCTAAATGGTATGCATGTATCAAACATCTAGCCTAATAACTTAAAACATAATCTATTGATGGTCATAAGTGCTCTTACGCTTATACCAAAAGCATTATGACAAATTCTATAAAAATTCAAAGAGAATTTAAAGAGAACTTATTTGTTAACATCAAAATAAATACAAGGAGTTTAACAATCTCCCCTTTTTGATGTTGATAAACAAAGCTCCCCCTCAAAACATGCATATTTAAAAAATTTGCATAAATATAATATACCCAACACATTTCATGAGTATATAACATCCATATATAAGAATATTTTCATAAACATAGTAAGGCCACAATCATAAGGCTAATAAAGTTCAAAATAACATAATAAGATTCAATCATCACACTAATAAGCAAGATTCATAATGAGGTTAAAAGATAAAGAAGGCCAAGTTCATGAGTTCAAAATAATAAATGCAAACATAATGCAAATATAATTCCATGACATCTCCTCCTTTATCAATAATAAAAAGTAAAACATGATAGTCCAAACTCCTATTCAGAAAAAGGAAAATGTTGATCAAAATATACATGAAGTTACTGAAGAGATGTTATAAAGGAGGTGTAAAAATCCTGAAACTCTTATTTATGTTGATGTAAACATTGATCAAATGCATCAAATTATGACTTAATGTTATCAAAATGATGATAAAAACATCAATTTAGGTATTCAAGGTAGCAAACTATTAGGTAATGATATCCATAACATTAGTAAAGGCAAAAAGGAGCTGACTTGAAAGGAGAAAGATGAGATGAACCAGCTTCATCCTACCATTATTATTTACAATAAAGAGCTACCTTACAACAAGCCTAATCATGAGGAGAACTAGTGATTGGATGAAAAATAGTAGAAATAAAAATAGAACTCTTTGTGATATGGTACATACTATGCTCAATGAATATCAATTACCTTCATATTTTTGGGTTGAAGCAGTCAATAGTGCTTGCTATGTCTCAAATAAAGTTCATTTAAGATCCATTTTAAATAAAACTCCATATGAGCTATGGAATGGTATAAACCCAAGAATCTCATATCTTAGAGTATTTAGATGCAAGTGTTATATTTTGAATACTAAGGACAATCTTGGAAATTTTGATTCAAAAACTGATGAAGGAATTTTTCTAGGATATACAACCTCTAGTAAGTCTTATAGAGTCTTCAATAAAAGAGCTTTGATTATTGAAGAATCTATGCATGTTGTTTTTGATGAAACTAACCCCCTTAGTCCAAGAAATGATTTGGTTGATGATAGTGTATGATGCTTAATGAAACAAGGAGAAGATCATGTCAACCAACATCAAGAGATAGCTCCAAATGAAGTCAAAAAGGGAGAAAATGATGAACTTCCTCCTTACCTTGCCACCATACATATCTCACATAATCTACCAAAGAATTGGCATTTTCCAAAAAGGGGTAACTACTCGCTCTCATTTTAAGAAAATTCATAAAAATCTTGCATTCATCTCTCAAATAGAACTAAAGAACATAAGTGAGGCCGTAAATGATGAAAATTAGGTTATTACTATACAAGAGGAACTCAGTCAATTCGAGATAAACAAGGTGTGGATCTTAGTACCTAAGCTTAGGAATACTTTTGTAATTGGCACTAAATGGGTTTTTAGAAATAAGTTAGATGAGGATGGAGTCATAACTAGAAATAAGGCTAGATTGGTTGCTAAAGGCTATAGTCAAGAATAGGGATTTGATTATGATTAAACTTTTATTCCAATAGCTTGGTTAGAAGTAATTCGAATATTTTTAGCATATGCATCACACATGAACTTCAAATTATTTCAAATGGATTTCAAAAGTACATTTTAAAATGGTTTTATTAAAGAAGAAGTCTATGTTGAACAACCTCCTGGTTTTGAAGATTTCAATTCGCTAAATCATGTTTTTAAACTTACCAAAGCTTTGTATGGACTTAAACAAACTCTAAGAGCATGGTATGAAAGACTAAGTTCATTCCTAATTGATCAGGGTTTTGAAAAAGGCAAAGTAGACACAACTCTCTTTATTAAACATTATAAGCATGATCTTTTACTTGTGCAAATTTATGTGGATTATATTATATTTGGTGCTATTAATAAAGAGTTGTGCAAGGAATTTTCTAAATGTATATAAGGAGAGTTTGAAATGAGCATGATGGGAGAATTAAAGCATCTCTTAGAACTTCAAGTCAAGTAATGTGAAGATGGTATCTTCATCAATCAATATAAATACACTTAAGAGATGTTGAAGAAATTTGGAATGGATAAATCAAAAGCAAGCAAAACTCCTATGAGTACAACCATAAAACTTTCCTTAAATGAAAGTGGCAAATAAGTTTATCAAAAGAAATATAAAGGTATGATAGGTAGTTGATCGAGCACCAAAACATCCTATTTTATGCCCACAAACAGCTCATTATAGCATAGTAAAGTTACTAAAATGGTTGACTTGTCTATATTTTATATTTTGCAAGTCAAAATGGGGAGTTTTGAAGAAACGTGCTTAAAAGGGAGACTTTAGAGCTGATTTGGATTAGAGCCTTGGGATAAGGCTTATGGGCATAAGATAGACCAAAAGGACATAATATGTTATGTTTTAAGAAGCTAAACGTGGAAGAGTTTGGGAAGGATTTAAACTTTTGTAGGTTAACATGAAAGAGTTTGGAAAGGATTTAAACACTTACAACTAAAGATTAAAATCAATATTTATCTGTTTCTTTTTATTAGTTTATTATTTTACTTTCCTTCTATAAATAGGAATATATTCCTATAAGGAAAGGAGTTCGATTTTTAAGAATTTGGATTCTATTTTACTAGAACAATCAATTGTTTACTTTTCATTAATTCTAGTTTTTATTTTCTTTTCATTTATTTTATTTTTTATTTTTATTCACCAATGATGCATGGCTAGGTGATTTTCTTTTTCCAATTGGAAGCGATTCAATATTATTCATTAATAATTATATGAGGTCTAAATGATCTTAATTCCAATGGCAAAGCAATATTCTTTTTAACTCTCAATTTCACAAAACCATTATTATTCTTAGTGCATATAAATAAGGCATGTTGCATAACTCTAATTTTGTATGTAGTTAAGTGAGTTGTTTGATACGAAAAAGTCACTTGACTTGCTGGAATGGTAAAGCAAGGTGTTATTCTTGTCGCGGTATGCGGTAGTTTTCCTTATGAGTTAGAGGATATAGTTTGAACACTAGGGATGCTAGGTCACAACTGTTAACTAGAGTCGGGTCTTTCTAAATCTTAATGCAATTTTAGGATCACTTGTGAGAATCTTATCCCATTATATCTATCTCGGAATTAAAGGCATTTCATAGAGCTTGTTTCATGGCGTCTTACAAACTAAGGAAAGATTGGGGTGTGTGAGACTTTATCAATAAACTTAACCAGCTTAGTGCCATTTTTATCATTGGACTACAAATGAATCGATGATCATATTTGGTTGATGAATACTTAACGCTTTTGGTTGGGAGAATTTCTCATTATTGAATTTACTTTATTTTATTTAGCTAAACTTATTTCTTTGTTTGCGTAATTACTTTCCAAAATCCTTTTTAATTATTTCCAATACAAAGAATTGAGAGGTTGAACCATCTTTGTAAGATCAACCATTACTTTCACTGCTACAAAATCATAGTTCTTACGTTGTCATACCCGTATATGAGACCTTGGTAGTTTGGTACTAATGTATGCAAATGTACATGTATGCGTATGCATATGAATGATCGGACTTGTATGTATGTGTATTTATGTGCCTATGTGTTTGATGAATGAAACGTAATATTGCCTTCTTGATTTGTGAATGTCTTTGTGAATGTTGGCGCATGAATTTGATGATATGGTATCTTTAGGTGTTGTATAGTGGTAATAGGACATGATGATAGGGTGTTGCCACCTTCTCGAGGTATCTCGATAGTATAAGGAGCGAACACCGAGTTTAGCATGTGGTGAGTGAGGTTTAGAAGTGTTTACATTTGATTTTGAGTTAGGTATGTTGGGTATGAGTTTAGGAAGAGTGGAAGAACGAGGTTTGAGAGTGGTCCGGCCGTACGCGTACTCGTAGGAAATTGGGTTTATCAGGTGAGTTGTGGACGTATGGGTGTACCAAATATGGTATGGGCGTACCGTCCCTCACAGGAAAATGTGCTTGTCAGTAGTTTTAGTTCGGTACGGGCGTACCATGATCCGTACAACCGTACGCGACTTAAGTTTGACGAGTCAAAAGATAAGTATCAAGCCTTTTCTTAGTTTTCTACCACCTTCTTCTTTCTTAAACCCTTCCAAACGTTAGAGTTAGTGTTCTTAAGCTCGGGAAGAGTGCTAGAGCTTGAAGTTGACAATAACGGACGATTCTAACAGAATTACAGGATTGTACTAGAAGTCTTCCTACCACAGGTTTATGCTAGGAGTGTTGTTTGTGCTAGTTGTATTGGGTTAGCTTATTTCTAGTCTTGAGATCAGAGGAAGGTCTAGAAATGATGTTTGGGGAATGATATGTTACTGTATATATATATATATATTATCATTTATCCATGATGAAATGAGGAAGGTTTATGAACTATACATGCATAGGCACTTGTATAGCATGCATGGAGCTAAGGAAGGAAAAGAAAAGAAAGAGAATGATGAGGGTAGAGCTAAGCTCTGGGCATACTGGGTCAAATAATGATGATGGGATTCCTAAAGGAATCATTTAGATTATTGCCCTCCCTAAAAGGTTATGAGTCTCGAGACCTATAGTAGGAAATGAGTGCAGAGCACCACATATTTATATGCCCTCCTTCGGGAGATGAGTACCGGTACCTACAGGGATCCAGTATGTGTGAAAAGAATGTGCACAATCATAGGAAAACAAGAGTGAATGAGTGAAAGGAGGATGAGGGAGACTACATGGCGTAGTTGCATTTGCATTGCATAAAATGATAGGTTGCGATGTTTGATATATGATGTTTATGATGGTTTGCTATGTGATGAATTATATCTATGTGTTTGTTTATAATTGCCTAGTACCACTGAGTTTTATACTCAGCGTTTATCATTGGATGAACGTAGGTTCAGAGCCTTCGGGAGAGTGGTCGGAGAAGCAGTAGAGGTCGTCAGCAGAGAAGATCATTCTCGAAGTGGTACGGGACCTCAGGGGCATACTCCGAGTCATTTTTGTTAGAGTAGTCTTATTGTTCATAGTGGCAGTAGTCTACTCTGTATTTTGTAGCGTATCTGTACATGAATTATTCGAACCTTGTTATATGACTTGTAAACTATATATAATATAATTGAGTTGCTTGCCAACATGAATTGCATGGATGAATGATTGATTATCCAGGGTACGATGTGTCTGATATATATATGTCACGCTGTCATTTCTTTTCACCACTTAATATAGGGACGTGTACCCATACGAATCTTAAAAGATCATAGAGATGATGCATCCCTTGTGGTGTGAGTAGCGGTCTTCCTTGGGGAGGATCGATACTTATGCTACGGGAGCATGTTACCTCAGATATGGGCTGGGTGTGACATACGTGCTGGTAGACCTAATGCTTTTAGACCTAATATTGTGTTTGTTATATGTATGTATGCTCGCTCTCAGGCTTCACCTCGGGAATCTCACTTAAGTGTTATGAAATGTATTTTCAAATACTTGATTGGAACTTTTGCGTATCGCTTATGGTATCCTAAGGGTACTTCATTTAACTTGATTGCTTTTTCTGATGCTAATTTTACTAGAAATGTATTAGATATGAAAAGTACTTCTGGAACATGTTATTTTGTCACGCCTAGCCCATACCTGGAGTAACATGCTCCCGTAGCATACACAACGACCTCCCGTATGGGAAACCGCTATATGCATTATAAGGGATACCTGTACCTGTATAAATAGATGTCGTATGGGGACAACAGATAATATGGCAGTGAAATCATCAAACAAAACCAAACATAACCCTAGATAACACCATACATTCGATTAAATGAACATGTCTATAAACAAAGTATATTTATTAATATACAAAGATTCTGTTTACAATAACCGTATCAGCCACCACCAAATTACAAATATATTACTGCCTCTCATATATACAAGCTACAATACGAAACTATAAAAAGAAAGTATGCTCGGCTACCCTGGACCACCTCGAGGTTGGGATTTGCTGGTGAATCCGCCCCTCAGCTGACGCTGACAATCACTGCTCTGGGCCTTCTACAGTAGGCTCGGAACCTGCGTTCATCAATTGATAAACGCTGAGTCAAAGACTCAGTGGTACTAGCTATCATACGCATATATAAGATAAACAAGCATATCAAATAACAGGCAATACAATGCAATGATATGTTGCTCGTTTCCTCTTCCTGTTCTGTACTCTCTTCCCTCTTTCCTTTTTCCCTTATTGTGCACAATATATTCCCATGCTGGATCCCTACGTACCGGTACTCAACTCCCGAAGGAGGATAACTGTAATCCTGGCCCGTAGGCCCCTTTTGTTATGCCTATGTCTCGAGACTCAACTCCCGAAGGAGGAATATCATATACGATTCCATTATGGAATCCTGTAATATATGATCCAACATGCCTTTTCTCATTTTCTCTCGCTCTGTTAGGCATTCACACTCCCAGATGTCATGAATATGCTAACATTCGAGAGTATCAAATGGAATCTCAAGCAAGAATCATTAAACTTAACAGATAACAAGCTCATAGCATCAAAGAATAGGCAAATACGGGAATTCAATCCCTAATCATCATTTACTAAGCCAAACTTGGCTTAAAAACAATAAAAGAAGTGAAGAACAACTATTACAAACCAACACTAACTAGCACGAACCTGGTAGAAGTAAAGCTGCTAAGGTCTGATCACATCTCTAAGCTTCTAACCTTGTAAAATCAACTCCGCTACACTTAATTCCCTGAAGAAAAATGAGCTCTAGGGGTTTAGGGACGTTTAGGAAGGGTTTAGAAAAGAAAAGGGAAAAGAAACCTAAAGAAAAAGCTAGGTTTAGTCCGTTTAAAACAGTCTTTTAAGTCACGTACGGCCGTACCAAATACCCGTACGCCTGTACCAACCGAAAAACCCTGATGCACTGATTTCTTACGAGTTATTGTACGCCCGTACCATATTTGGTACACCCGTACGACCCCAAAGTGCCTGACAAACCTGAATTCCTGCAAGTTGACGTACGACTGTACAACCCTCTGGTACGCCCGTACGACCTCCAGGACCTCAACTCCCCTGTTCCCTCGAGCTTGGTACGCCCGTAAGCCTATCCGTACACCCGTACCTCATGCCTAACATTAGGACATGCCTTAATTGAAGCCCCTAACTCACCCAGAACCTATGAAACACACTCCAAAACCAAGCCTAACACATCAACATCACTGTCCCTCATCCAACCCAGAAGTCACATTTCCCAATAAGGCAACAGTGTCACATAATACACTCACAGATACAAGCATACATACGTACATACATGTATACACATAATCAATGTATAACAAAACCCATACGCATACAGACCTCTACCCGTATACTCATGTACAAACTACTAGGGTCTCAACTACAGGTGTAATAGATACTGCTCTTTTCATTAAACATTACAAGCATGACATTCTTCTTGTTCAAATCTATGTTGATGATATAATTTTTGATGCTACTAATGAAAAGTTGTGCAAGGAGTTTTCTGAGTGTATGCAGGGTGAATTTGAAATGAGTATGATGAGTGAATTGAGGTACTTCCTTGGACTTCAAGTGAAGCAATGTGAAGATGGAATCTTCATCAACCAAATCAAATACACTCAAGAAATGCTCAAGAAATTTGGCTTCGAAGATGCTAAAGCAAGCAAGACTCTAATGAGCACAACTACCAAATTGTCATTAGATGAAAGTGGTAAGCTAGTTGATTAAAAGAAGTATAGAGGTATGATTGGCAGCTTACTTTACCTAACTACATCTAGGCTGGATATTATGTTTGCTGTATGTATGTGTGCTAGATTTCAATCATCTCCTAGGGAATCTTATTTGAGTGCTGTAAAAAGAATTTTCAAATATTTAATTGGAACTATGCATTATGGTTTATGGTATGCTAAGAATGATTGCTTTGATTTAGTTGCTTATTCCGATGCTGATTTTGCCGGTAATTTACTTGATAGGAAAAGTACCTCGGGTACTTGCCATTTTCTAGGTAATTGTTTGGTTTCTTGGTTTAGCAAGAAACAAAATTATGTGTCTTTATCTACTTCAGAATCTGAGTATATATCCGCAGGTTGTTATTGTGCTCAAGTTTTTTGGATTCAACAATAATTAAGGGATTACAATATGTGTGTTTCTTGTACTTCCATTAAGTGTGATAACACTAGTGCAATTAATCTCTCTAGGAATCCCATTCAACATTCTAGGACTAAGCACATAGATATTAAACATCATTTCCTACGTGATAATTTGTAAAAAGGGAAGGTTGTATTAGATTTTGTTGATACAACTCACCAATTGGCCAATATTTTTACTAAACTCCTTAGTGAAGAATGATTGAACTTTATCAAACATGAATTAGGGATGATAGATGGGTGATTTTTGAAATAGGAATGATGGTGGACTCAGAAATCCTTAGAAATTTCCATAAATCCTTTCAAAATTTTTTGTTTTTTTGTTACCGTACGGCCGTACGTACTGTTGGTATGCCCGTACGGGTTCCTGCCTTCGAATCTGTCAAGTCTGGCACGACCTGTAATCTTTTCGGTACAACCGTACCTATGATTGTATGGCCGTACCAAATGTAGTACGCCCGTATGGGTCCTCGTGTAGAATTTCTCTTGTTTCCTCGTACGGTCGTACGCCTAGAAGGTACGCCCGTACGTGATCTTGAATTCCAAACGTCTGTGTCTCGTACGGTCGTACGATATGTTTGTACGCCCGTACAAAATCTTGATTTTCAGTTCATTTTTGACTCGTACGGCCGTACGCGATTCCCGTACGCCCGTACGCGACACTGAAATAAGTTTTAAAAAACTCACTTTTTCAGTTTTCAACTCATGTTCACTCAAATTTCCTCTCAAATTTCCTCTCCCCTCCTCTCCAATTCACTCCCAACCACTGACAGTCTGCTTAATCCTCTCCCATTCGTCGTTTTGGGTTTGTCTTCAATCTTTTAACTACATTTTCAATTCATTTTCATTGTTTTATTGCTTTTTTTTCACTACCTTTTTAAGATATTTTGATTTTTTGAGTATTCTAGGCCTTTTTAACTTCAGGTTCTTTAGAGTTTTGTGCTTAGGATATTATTTTGAAACTGTCTGTCAAATATTATTGATTTCAGTGCAGGTTCAAGTTTTTGAGTTTTTAAACTGCGTTGAATTTCTGACGAAATTTTCAAAAATCCCATTTTTCACTGTTTTATTGATTTTTACTGTTTTATTGTTTTATTTTCATCATGTCTGATCCTACTGTGCGTCATGACTCTTCCTCACGGAGAGTCAAACGCACTTGTCCTCTGGGCTCTGGCCCTCGTAGCACTACTGCTGCTATTGCTGAGAGGACCTCCATTCTGAGTAAGAAAGTCTTCTCTCACTCTCATTTTACGTATCATTATACACTCCGCCTTCTTGGTTTGGAGGACGACGTTCTTGGCTATCTGGCCAATATACATTGATCAAATTTTACCTTCCTATCTAACCATTACATTCAGTCTGTATCTCTCGAGTTTCTACAGTCTTTTTCTCTTTCTACTTCCTTTTCTTGCTCCTTCCGTCTCTTCAGGAGACACTATACTCTTTCTGCTTCTAATTTTGATACCATTTTTGGCTTTCCATCTGAGGGTATTTCTACTGCCAGATCTGCGGTCTATGATCGCAATGCCTTCTAGAGTGACATTGCACTCCCTACTGCTTTCAGGCCTTCTCGCCAGAAGGCCTCGTGTCTTAAGTCACTTGCCCTCTTCTATTGTCATCAGCTCATCTCCTATCTCATCTTTAGGAGATCCGAGTCGAATGACACTATTACTGGCCCAGACCTCCTCTTTCTTTACTGCATGGTCTCAGGCACCCCCATTTAGTCTGGGCGCTGGCTTCAGACCTCTTTTCATGAGGTTGGCATCTTGAAGATGCCTGGCAAGGCCATTCTCTTTAGACCTCTCATTCACCATATTTGCCAGCATCTACAGGCTTTTCCTCCTACAGCTCCCACTCTAGGACCTCGTGGTCCTAATCTTGATCTTTCGTTCATTGAGCATACAATGCTCTTTGAACACACTGCTGATGACACGTATGTCTTACATCCAGAGTACATTTCCAGATGACTCGGTCATCTTCAGTCATTGGGACTTCCCAATGACACTGTTACTCTCTATGTCAGGAGAGCTGTAGAGGTTCTTCGTCATTTACAGGTTCCTCTACCAGACGACACACCTGCCGAGTGGCGAGACCAGCCTGCTCCTCCCTCGGATGATGCTGCACGTCAGGCGGCACTTAGCCGTAAGTGTTAGAGACATGTTACAGCTAGTGCCTCTTCCTCTGCTGTTGCCACTGATACTACTACTGCTGGTGCTGCTTCTGAGCCTACTCCTCCTGCTCTAGCTTCTACTTCTGTTGATCCTGCGCTTACTGACCTACTAGCTCAGCACTTCGCTTCTCTTACCATGACTATGACTGGACTACAGGAGCGCATTGACTCTATTGATCAGTGGCTTACTCAGCACATTGCTAACTTTCAGGAGTTTGCTACCTCTACTTCAGCGACTCTTCATTCCATGAGTGTAGCAGTAGATCCTTTTATTGTCTCTCCATCGACTCCACCTCCTCCTCAGAACCCTGAGTGATCATCTCTGTTTTAATGTTGTCAAAGGGGTAGATGTTTTAGTAGTTAGTGGAGTAGAGTAGCTTTAATGTTTGAATATTATATGTATGTTTATTTCTTTGGTTATTGTATCATTTTCTATCTTGTATATGATGATGTTTATTCAGTTTATGTGTTTTGATGATTGATGATTGTATTTATTTGCTTATCTCATCTCTGTGTATTTTGGTTGTTATTTGATGCCTTGATTGTATTTTTTATTGTATGGCATATATTCCAAAATAAAGGGGGA
>CANYBF011495076.1:0-11124 GCA_948192965.1 Dalechampia spathulata | reverse complement strand
TAAGGAAATGACCCTCTTACCCCTCAAAGCGTATGCCATTACGTATGTGGCTCATTTTCTAATCTTATTTGGACGTAAATGGCACTTTAATTTCCTTTAAATTCCACTCAAATGTATCACATACCGTCCTCCCCTCAATATACCTTAATATATATTTATTTCTATAAACACTTAACTCCAAAAATCCACTTAATTTTTCCATCTCTTCTTAATCCATTAATTTCTTATTCTAATTTCTTAATCACCATCTAACCTTAAATATTCTTATTCTAATAATTGACTATTCATAAATATATAGATATATCCATATATCCTGAAAATATATAGATTATAAACCTATTTTATAATAAAAATCTACAACATATACACTTCTAACGTAAAAATAATTATGCAATAAATAATAATAATCCTATAAATAGTCTTAATTAAAAATAAATACCAATTTTCTTACAACCTAACATACTAAATCATTATCACTTAATTTCTAAGAAAACTTCTAAATTTTTATCCACTAATATCGTTAATATTTAATTTTAACGTCTAAAATAATTTTTATACCAAAATTTTCAAAATTCACATATATCGAGATAAAGTTAACGTGAGCACAAAAGTCAAAACCGTTTATTAAAATTCAATGTATATAACTCCGAAACGAAGTTTGAGTGCCGTTTTCCATCAAGTTAGGGGTTTGCGTCAGAAAATGAAATACCTCTTTTTCAAGCTTAAAACGCATTTCTACTTATCATACTCACTATTCCATACCATAATCACATTATTAACATAAGAATTTCATCATAACATTAATTTATAAATGCACAGAAGTTCATGTAATGCAGGATGTGACAAACTATATGGGAGAAGAGGTATTGCATTGGGTTTGATCCTTATACTTTGGATAAGCCAGAAGAATGCAAAATGATTACCTTTATTCAGGGAGAGATGTAGCACGACTGTGCTACTGAGTTGTCTGACTTAGATGATTTCTTTAACCAATAGTTCACCATTTTTTATGATGTTTGCTACTTGTCAGGCTTGACAGCGTTCAAGAATGTCGTTGCCATTTCTTCTACCATCAGCCCTAATGATGCTTTTTAGATCTTTGGTGATGTTACTAAGCTCACCATCGATTGTCTTGAGCTAGACACTACTACAGTTGCCACTTTGGGGTCCAATCTACAAAGCTTAGATATGGAAAATTTACTTCTTTAAAAGGTCTACAAGGACATCACCATACTTGTAAATAACACTTTTGATGAGATTTTGTACAAGGATGATGATGTCCCTATCTCTATACTTTTTGATGATGATGTAATCCCTTCAAAGTTTAATGCAATGAAAAATAGCTTTATTTATGTTTATAATGTGTATTCTGATGGCATTATGCATGAACATGAGCATTACATGAGCATTTTTGACATTAATGCATCACGCATTGAAACTATTAACATTAGCATAGATGATAGGCCATATCCTCTCCATATGGCATCATATTTAACCTCAAATGAAAGAACAGAAATTGTCATAGTGTTAAAATAACATATAAAAGCCTTTTCTCTAGGCTATAAAGACATGTCGGGTGTTGACAAAACTATAATAGAATACAAAATTCTAATCAGACTTGAGTTCAACCTAATTAAGCAGAAGCTGCATCTACTCTGACCAGAATGGGCTTAGAAGGTTAAGGAGGACATCTAAAAGTAGTCAAATTCCAAGTTTCTTAAAGTGGTTGACTATCCCAAATGGTTAGTTAATGTGGTTCTAGTTCCCAAGAAAGATAGCAGGGTCAAGGTTTGCGTAGACTACAAGGATCTGAACAAGGCATTTCTAGAGGATTATTTCCGTTTTTCTCATATCGATGTGCTGGTCGATAATGCAATTGCTAGTGCTATGTACTCCTTTACTGATGGGTTTTTTGGGTACAATCAAATTCTCATGGCTATTGTTGGCAAGGTGAAGACAACTTTCATAATAGAATGGGGGACCTATTGCTACAAGGTCATGCCCTTTGGTTTAAAGAACACAGGTGCTACCTACCAGAGAGCCATAATAACCCTATTCCATAATCTAATTCATAAGGAGATCGAAGTCTATATGGATGATATGATGGTGAAGTCTCCTACCAGAGAAGAGCATCTGGTTGCTCTTAACAGATTTCTCATACAGATTGAGAAGTATGGGCTCAGGCTGAACCCAAAGAAGTGTACATTTATGATGACATTTTATAAGCTGTTGGGTCATGTTATCAGCCAGAGGGGTATCAAAGTGGATCCTAACAAGGCAAGGTTGATTTATGAGATGCTTATTTTTAAAACTGAGACTGAAGTCAGGAGATTTCTAGGACAGCTCCAGTATATCAACAGGTTCATTTCTAAGCTCACTACTATATGTAAGCTCATCTTCAAGCTTTTGAGGAAGAACTAGCCTTTGATTTAGGATGAGAACTGCCAATTTACATTCAAGAGGGTGAAGAATTATCTCTTTAACCCACTAATTCTACAGCTACCTCAGTCGGGAAAACCATTATTGCTCTATCTAGTCTTGGAGGAGGAATCAATAGGTGCCATGATGGCTCAGGAGAATGAAGCTAGAATTGAACATGTCGTTTACTACTTCAGTAAGAAATTGTTGCCAACAGAGTACAAATACAACATTGTTGAGAAATTATGCATGGCTATGGTCTATATCACTAAGAAGCTCAGACATTACTTTCAATCACACCAAGTTTAGGTGATCTCCAAGGTCAGTCCTATGAAGTACTTGTATGAAGCTCCTTTAATAGTAGGGAAGCTTTCTAGGTGGCTGATCATGTTATCAGAATTCGATGTGTAGTACATCACTAAGAAGGTGATCAAAGGCATAGCAATTACCAAATTCTTAGTATCCAGGATGATGGATGACTCTGAGACCTTTGAATTGGATTTCCCAGATGAGCACTTAAGGACAGTGGATGTCCAGAAATGGCAATTTCACTTTGATGATGCAATCAACAAAAGAGGTGTGGGAGTAGGAGTTATGCTGATCATTCCAGAAGGTGAACTAATTATGCTTTCAAAGCGGTTGAGCTTCCTAGTCACTAATGACATGGTTGAATATGAAGCATTACTAATAATCAATCCCCAAGATGTGGAGGTATATGGTGATTTGATGCTTGTCATTCACCAGTCTATGACCAAGTGGGATGTTAGAGAAGAAAGGCTCAAGCCTTATATTGAATACATGAAACTCATGATTTGCAATTTTAACTCCTATCAATGTATTCATACTTCACATGATAAAAATTAGATGGTCGATGCCTTGGCCATGTTGGCTTTAGTATGTAAGTGATCGTAGTATCAAGTTCAACATGTGTTCATCTAGTAGTCGAGGATTCCTTCCTATAAGGGAGAATGGGTTATAGTGCTAGACCAGCAAGATGAGACTCCATAGTATGTTGATATCATGAATTTATTGAGAACCGATGCTTATCTGGATGAAGCCAATGAGACCGATAAGATAGCTTTATGGAGGCTACTAACTAACTTTACCTGGCATCAGAGTGTTCTTTATAAAAGAACAATTGATGGTCTATAACTTTGGTGCATATTACAGAAGGAGATCAAATCAATCATGTGAACAGTGCATGCCAGTGTATACAGGCCTTACATGAGTGGCTTTGCTCTATATAGGAAAATCCTGCATCAAGGGTATTTTTGGCTTACCATGGAAACATACTACATACAATTTATGTGATGATATCATGAGTGTAAGATTCATGGTGATTTGAGTCATATACCGCTGATTGAATTGCAAAATTTGATGATGCCTTAGCCTTTCTCAACAAATTTGAATCTTAATGCTTTTAATAGGCATCGATATATATTGGTGGTCATTGACTTTTTCTCTAAGTAGGTGGATACAGAATCCTACAGCAAACTGGAGGTAAAGTAGGTTGCCAATTTTATAGAGAAGAACCTTATAAGCCGATATAGGGTATCGTATTACTTAGTATCCGATAATGGAGTGTAGTTCCAAGGCCAGGTGTTTGACTTGTTAGATAAATATGGGATTGAGCATCATCAATCTTCTCCATATCACCCTCAAGCTAATAGGGCAGTCAAAGCGGATAATAAGATGATCAAGCGGATCTTGGTTAAGATAGTGCAAACTTATAGAGATTAGCATGAGTAGTTGTCATTTGCTTTGTGGGGTTATAGAACCATTGCAATGAGTCATATGGGTGTTACCCCCTACTCTCTGGTTAATGGGATAGAAGTTGTATTGCCAATTGAAGTGGATCTGAAGTCACTTTGAGTTGTTTTAAAAGTTTAGTTACCAGAGGCTGAGTGGAAGAGGGCCATATATGAACAACTGGTTGCTATTGATGAGCAATGGCTGAAGGATCTTTATTATCTATAGCTTTATAAGTAGCACATGGCGAATGCATTCAATAAGAAGGTCAAGCCTATTGATATATGGGAAGGTGATCTAGTTCTGAAGCAAGTCAAATTATCTATCTATGACCCACGCAGAAAGTTCATACCTGCATCTCAGACTTGAAGGGTAATAATGAGTTCTTCGAACTTATCAACCTTGACCGGCTGAAGAGGTATTTTATCTAGACCAAAGGGTAAAAAGAAGAGCAAAATAAAAATAAAAGTCTAATGAGCTAAAAACCTATATAAGTGGCTCATATAAAAGTTAAGACAATGAAAAAATGATTGTTCGATGAGTTAAAAATTAGCTTTGATGGCTCATGTAAAAGTTAAAGCTCTTAAAAGTAAAGGAGAGTACTAATATGACTGATCGGAAACTCTCATATGAGACTAGTCAATGATAGGGGTTAAGTCTGATGCATATTAGGGACTTCTATACTACTTTTAACATTTTTCATGCAAATGTTTTAATCTCATTAATGCAAATGGAACACATGTTCATAAACTTAGCTATAAGTAATACTAGTTTTAAATACAAAGCACCATCTTTCTTTGTTGCATATAATTTTGTTGCCTAACAGTTTTTTTTAGTACAAAATCCTAAATATAGCACAGCACCTACAGCTTATACTCATCGTCTATAGCAAATCTAGCTCCAAGGATTTCTACTAGCATGATCCTGCGGTGAGGCTAGATCCTCTCTACATGCTCTAGGAAGCAGGATAATAATCATCCTCCCTTGAACTCTATCAGCTGAGGGATGGTCTGTTTATGTCTGTATTGATGACAAACTCTGGCAAGGCTGTAATGAGTGCAGTGTCTGAATCCTGATAATGAAATATAGTCTATGTATGTCCTCACCATCATATTTTGTATGTGCCACCATGGACAGGTCCATCTGGCCTTACTCTCTGAGATGGCTCCCATCCACTCGACCCAACCGTCGAATGCCAACATCCTCACCTCGTCGAAGGTGTAGCCTCTCTATATATGGCTATGAGGTGCGTACCTCTATGGATCACCCACTGATGGTGCCAAGATCCCTAGCTTCTCCTTAAGTCAGATCTATAAAAAAATAAGAAGAAGAAAGCTTGTTGAGTTGAAAACCTTACAAAGGGCTGCTCATACAAAAATTAGAGTGATCTACTGAGCTAAAAACCCAAGGGGGCAATTCAGGCAAAAGCTAGGGTCTAAAAAAAAAGTTAGCCCGATGAGCCAAAAACCTTATAAGAGGTGACTTATGTAAAAATTAAGGAAAAAATATAACTTTTTTAAGTTGAAAACCTATAAAGGCAGCTTAGAACTCATACCTATAGCAAAAGCAAACTCCTACTAAGGCACCTGGACCGACCTTGCCTCACTCCATCCAGCCCAAGGATCGTCTCCGCTATAATCATTGGAAAAGGGGTTTAACCATGCTCCATCTGATCTATCATTGGACCAATCAGTAGATCCCCATGGTCGGACAGGTTGACAAATAAAAGTTTTGCTATTATTCCTAATCCTACTACCCTCAGTTATGAAAAGGGTAGTCACCAGCTTATGGCCGTATAGCTAGAAGATAGCGGTAAGATCTACAAAGCCCTCTGTAGTTAGCAGTGATCTTACTGTAGTCAGGCTAATGTCAAATACCCAAATCAAATAAAGGATAACCTCTCTAGTAGGTACTAGTACTATCACCATTGTCGTCATGCTACAGGTGACTTTAAGGATAGCAGCAAGCTCCTTGTACATCGAACATAGCTCTACATGTCCAAGCCGAAAGACATAGGTTGTTGGATCCTAGAACTGTACAATGGTATGCAGGAAAGCAGTGTTGATGGAGACTTGCGGGAACATCTTCAGATACTAGAGTTCAAACTCACTCCATTGACTCCATTTAGTGTCACCCCACTGATGGGAGATGGTACAAAAAGTGAACATTGATTGTTGAGTCATCATCTATCTAGTTCTTGCACAAAAGAACATACATGTTATATTTTGAAAGAGAAGTATAAAGCATGACATTCTTGCAGAAGAATAATAGCACCAAGCAGTTTTGGGTTTTCACTATTAAAATCCAAAAATATAAAGTTTGAGTATTTGACTATTTTTAGAGTCTGTACACCATAGCCCAAATATACTAAGTCACACATCATGTTAGGCTATATTATTCTATTATATGCCCCAATACAGAGGCTATAGAGCTACGATGCTATGCATGTGGAATCTAATGTCACATCTATATTAGGCATCATCATCACTAAACTGCTCCTTATCTGGACTATGATTATCAGGGACCTTAATATTGTATCGCTCCAGGTGCATAGTTAATTAGGCTATTTCTCGACCCATCTATTCAATCATCTAAGCGTAGCAGTCCCGTTCATCTCATTCTAAGTTCCCACTCATCTACATTTGAACAAGCATATAGGCCTATAAGTTATGCATCCATGCATAAGTATTATAATCATAATCATAACAGGTACCTACCTGGATATCTAGTATCTTAGAGCTGTGGTAGTGGTGCAATCTCGTCAGCAGCCTCATAGCATCAGCCATGGCATCCCGAGACATCTCACAGGTCATACACATGTTAGATTAACAGAATCAACATCATGTTAATGCATTTCATTTGCTCATATGAGTCATGTTTGGTGGGTCAAACTCAATATCATCCCTCATTGGTATTAGGAAGGATGTCTTGTACAAGCAACCTAGCGTGTCATAAGTGTAAATCAATGGGCTTTGAGGCCACATCAGCTGATCCTTAACAAAACCTTAGGGATTCTCATACCTAGGAGGTAACACTCATACATCTAGACTGTCAAGCTCAGGTCTTGATGGTGTAGTTCCATATGCAACACTGTATAATCTTTTTGAGGTACCACCACCTCGGGAACTACTAATAATTTGTGAACCACAAGGTCCACCCCTGCCACTAGAAGTGTCAGATCTGCCACTAGATCCACTCACCCTATCATACTAGCCTCTATATGTAGATAGGTCAACAAGCCCTAATAACTGCATCTGGATGAAGGTCTAATAATCCATTGGTGACTCTGATAGATGCTCTCACCCGAGAATGCCAATCAGTGCAATAATCACCTCTAGGTCTGTGTCAATACAGGATACCCAGAACATAGCTTGTGGTGGTGCAATAGGCTCCATACATCTCTCTAACCCCAGTTGCTAGTCAACTACATGCTTACCCAGATAGAAGAGTCTACACTCTAGGCTCTCTAGCAGTATATGATGTTCATCCTTATGAGATGAGCTGATCAAGTACTCTGGTCGTGGGAACATAGTGTTCCAAGGATAGATGTGAACCTATTCTAACAACAACAACAATAATAGATAGTCATATTCCTGCTTAGGTATCTTTTAAACCAATTTAATTTAGTGTTTTTTACTAACAAATTTGTTTTCTTCTTACTTGAACCCAGGTCAGATCCTTGAGATGCTCTCTCTACTCATCCATGGTGTAGCTGAACCTTTGACGTGATACATACCATACTTGCATACATGGAAAGCCAAGCAATAGTCCATGTGGAATCTCAAGCTCTAGTAACAGCCTAAACTCATATGCCATGATCTGTAAGATCAACATATACACAGTCAGTGACAGGCTCAACAGAAGTCACATCAATTTCAGAATCAACAGAATTCTGCTTACCTCACCGACTTACCAATAATCAATGAAACGATCTCTACACTGCCTACTGTAGATGTTCAACCCTTGCATTAGATAGGCTAGACTAGCGCTACCCCAGTCTAATCTACCAATAGTGTTCAGATAATGGAAGGCCCATAACACAAATATGTGGATGATATTCCTAGTGTCATTGAACAGAGTACATCCTAGTACATATAACAAAAAGCTATGGGTATACTGCTCTACAAAGATCATCCTATCGAGTGCCTCTAGCAGAACTGCCTCCCAAAGATAATCATAGGTCTAACAATCACCTTAATATTGAAGGGAGAGAAGGAGTTAAGAACCAAGGATTTTAGGAACCCTTAATTGGATCATGTATGTGTGATTGGCTTATTGTAATTTAGTAATAGGTTTATTTTGGTTGAGGTTTAAATTTTTTAAGATCTTCAAGCTCACCTAAATTAATGAGATCCTAAATAACCCATGTGAGAGAGTGGTAATCATTAGTGTTGTAGTCATGATATTGATGGTTGTGATAGTATATCTTAATATGTCTACTAAGGTTAGGGTGATGTTTAGAAGTTTGGTTTAAAGCGCTTGATGAGTTTAGCTTTGAGGAGAAGCCCAAAAACTTTGGAAAGTGGTATCTTAAAATTTAAGTACATCTGGGTTACCTAGTGTTCCAGAATATCAAATTTGGTGATTATAAGATGTTAATATTGTCACGTCTACACACACACATAGCTGATACACATCATAATTGCATCGCATGATCCCTGAAATGTTTATTGAGTGAGATTATTCTATTTATTTATTAGTATTAATTAATTAAGTTACTGGCTTAGTTAGTAGATTGGTAATTATTGATATGAAATTGGATGATTACATTAACTAATTGGTTATACATGGTAAAAAAAAAATGTGTATGATATATATATATGTATATCTTTGTTTATTTAGCAGGAGTAATGCTATTATTTCATTGTTATCAAATTTGACTAATTAAGTTATTTATTTGATTATAAGATTTATATTTAAGGAAATTAAATATACTATCTAATTTATTTTTCTTATCATTATTTATTTGTTGGATGACCATATTAATTATTGTGTTTGGACTATATGAATATTATTATTAACCTTAATAGTATTCATTAAGTAAGTTAATTATTTTATTATTTTATTTTATTTATTTTTATTTCGTATTAATTAAGTAAGTTATGTATGCAATTATTAAATTTGTATTTAAATGAATTAAAAGGAATATTTAAATTGTTTTTATTATTAATTTTATGTTATTAAGTTATATTTATATAATTATAGATTGTTCTAATTAATTAAATATTAATTGACTTATGGTTTTAAAGTTAGTATAGAATTATTATTATGGTATTAATTAGCTTTATTATTATAAGTTATATACACTCATATTTATAAGATTATATATATATTATAGTATACTAGTTGCTAGTGGACCCTTAGTTACTTTAGTTTATTTATTAATCTAGTCAAGTGGGGTTAGATTTTGTGTATTTATTTTGCTATGGGGGACATTGCTGCAGAAGTTGGGAAGTGGGTGTCTAGGTTCAGGTGATTAGAATTTGGATTTTAGTGGAGTGAAAGGAACGGTTTAAAGGATAGAGAGGTAAGAAACTTCATGGAACTATCCCTTGTTGCTCTCTTTTACTTGTTTTTGTCCCTTCTTCTTCGGCTGCTGCTGTCTCTTTCTTTCTGCCCTTTTAGAACGAAGTTTGTCTGATATATTGAAGGGATTTCTTTTGAACTCCTGGTGATAGCTGGATGGGGATCGGGTCTTTGCTGAGTTAAGAAGTAATTAGAGTGGTTGAGGGTTGCTTTGTGTTTGCCTAACACTTTTTCTCTTCCTCCACCGGTGCATTTCTTTTTAATTGCTATGGGATTCTTTGTTTATTGTTAAGCAATTTTGAGGGAGCCTTCTGCACTTAGGAACTGAGTTGAGTTTCCCTTTCAAGAGTCCTCTTCTTTTTGTTCTTATGGGGTTGTCCATCTTTTCGGTGAACTTTGATGGTTGTGGGCATTGGTGATTCTTTCTCCTTCGACAGAATTCTCATGTTGTTTCCCTTGGGATTTTCGGTTCCTTCCTCCTAAAATGCCAAAACTCTAACTACCCTCCTTATCCATTTCAGTTGCTGTAAACCATTGTATCTTGCTATTTCTGAAATAGCTTGGCTTCTTTTTAATATTGTTTTGTTTCTTTGAACAACCAAAAGATCTATGTCCATATAACCTTGAATGTCCTGCGAATTAGAAGATCCTCCATTTCTTGTTTCTTGCTTCTTGATCGGATGAGACTATGAGGGGAGAGACATGCACATATGGGAGTACTTTAATCATGATTGTCGGGGATGGATCAAGGGCGGTTGGTTTGTTTTCTTCGGTTAGGGTGAGCGGTTTTGTTACATGTTATGGTATTTCGGTTTGCATGTAAGCTGGTAACTTCCTTTTTCATGCAGTTGCATATTCTCTTCTTTGATTATTTATTCCTGAGGTAGTTGCTGTTGTGTGAGTTAAATCATTGTTTTGGGTTCATGAGGAGTTTGAGAAGCAGTCGATACATACTTTCCGTATGACAGGAGGGTTAATTGATGGAGGGAAGTATGGAGTTGTAGCTTGCGTTTAAATTCTAGAGTTTTCTCCTTGCTTTTTGTTTGCATTTTGCGTGTTGCCCTGGAGTTCTTCTTCTTCTTCTTCTTCTTTTACTGGTTGTTATTTGCGACGTAAATGGCATTTTCCTGTTCTTTTTATTCTACTTCGGTTACATGTGCATGCATTTTGTTCTTCTGACTTGTGGTTCTTGTTATCCATTTGGTTTATGGATTGAGCCTGGCGTTGCTTTTTGAGATTTTGTTTGCGAGGTGGTTATTGATTTTGGACAATTCATCTGCAGCAACTATATATATATATATATACTAAGATTCTTATGAAATGATCCTATATTATTTAATCACTACTTTTACTAAATGATATAACTTAATGGTTATATTATAAATTCTTATTATATTAGATTAATTAGCAATTGAGTTATATAAAAGTTAT
>CANYBF011495045.1:0-13211 GCA_948192965.1 Dalechampia spathulata | reverse complement strand
ACACAGGAAGGCCCAGGTTTTATTTCCTGGTTGTCTAGTCGTTCAATTGAATTGACAAAAGCAACTAGGTGGCGACTCCATTAATAAACTCAACACGTTGTTTTCAAAATTAAAATGAGATACGCCATTGAGAGCAAGCACCACGGTATTTCACGCCGAACAGCGTGCAGGACTCCCGCGTCCGGGATGCCCTACTCTTACACTATCATTACTATTGCTTGGAGGTAAAATTAAACATTCAAGATTTAAAATTCTTTTATTAGTTGACGACTTATCTCTCAAATAAAAAAGGATCTCAACTAACAAAACTCATTAATGAAAGTTCTCTTATTCTTTAAGATGAAGCTCCCATGAATGATAAATGTTATTTTAAAGCTTTAGATAAAGATTTGAAGGATATTCTCAATAATGATGAAAAACCATTTAATAGACTATCAGTTGTTATAAATGGTAATTTTAGAAAAATTCTACCAATTAAATATATAAGTAAAAAGAATGACATCATTAATCCGACTATTACTAACTCGTATCTTGGAAAATATTGTTAATTATATAATCTTAAACAAAACATGATATTAAACTCAAGTTGTATTAATAAAAGATGAATAAAAAGATAATTTCTCAAAATGGATCTTATATATCAATTACGATATTACCTATAATATTAAAGATCAAAATGATGATGATGTAAGTTGGATTAAAATACTAGAAGAATTTATTATTAGATATATTCTAATCCTATTGATGATATTGTGCAAATAGTTTATAATAATTTTGAATAAAATTTACATGACGTGCAATATTCATAACAAAGATCAATTGTTGCATCTAGAAAATGTAATATAGATGCTATAAATTTAACTATACTATCATTAGTTCCTACATTTTTCAAGATGTACCATAGTCACGATTTGATATGCTTTTCTTCTGAAAATTTAGATGAACAAAATTGACTATATCCAATGAAATTTTTAAACATATTAAACTTTAATAGTTTGTCTCCCCATACATTAACATTAAAGTTAGGAGTTCCAATTATGCTTTTACAAAATATTAATCAAGCTTTTGGTTTACATAATAGTACTAGATTGATTATAACACAATTATTTAATAATGTTATTGAAGGAAAAATAATCATTGGTATAGATATTAGACAAAAAGTTTTTATACCACATATTAAAATGATTATACATGAATCAAAATGGCCTTTTATTCTCAAAAGATGTCAATTTTCAATAAAGTTATGTTTTGCAATGATGATGAATAAATGTTACGAATTATCTTTAAAAATAAGTTGGTATTTTTCTTGAAAATCATGTTTTTTTCAAATGGTCAACTTTATCTTGCTCTATCAAGAGTAATATCTTTTAAAGGATTAAAAATATATATTCATGATTTGATAAATGAACATGAAGATCATGTGAAAAATATTGTATATAAAGAAGTTGTGAATGATTTACTATATAAGTATATTGCCTTATAATATTACTTGGTACAAAACCAATTATCAATTATATATATTTACAATGTTTCTTTTATTATTTTTTCATTTTTATTATACTAATATTGTATTTTATTAGTTTTCTCATTCTTTTGCTTTGAATTGTCACTTCAGTTGAATGAATAGATATTAAACCTTTTAAAATTGTTTGAACCATCAAAACCATCTAATGCTATTAGAGTCTGAGTCACATATTTATAGAAAGATCCATAATGTTGCATTAGACAAACTACAAAGTCTAGATAACATTTTGGTTGATGAACAAGTATTAAATATGTTACTTGCTTATTATAATTACCATCATAAATAATTTGATTATTTACTAGAACAAATGTATGTGTGTATATATAATTAAAAATAGTATATATAATAAAAAAATAAGTATTTGTCAAAATGTTATTTGTACTACTATTATTACTACTACTTCTTCATCTTCTTCTTCTTTTACTATTACTACTACTCTCATTATTTATATTATTAAGAGTACTAATTATTTGCGATGAAGTTGATTAATTAACTTTAAATCAAATTAATATAAAAATCTTTCACTTTTAATTTAATTCATAGATAAATCATAGAATTACCTCAATTATGTTACAAAGAGACTTTCTAATTGTTTTATTGTTAATAATATTAATTAAAATTCTTTATTTTAAGAAAGTGTTATATGCATATATTTAGCTTAAATTAATTTTTATCACCAAATTATATCATTAACATATAATATGAATATGTCATAATAGTTTATGTCAAAAGAGTAAAATGATGAATTTGTTAACATTCAAATCATATATGCACATGCATAAGTAGATAACAAAACTTTGCATGTAATATGCAACAAACAAACAATAAATATTTTTTAATTAGTTTTAAATTTTAAAAATTTTAGCATTTCTATATCACTTTATCTTTTTTGTCATATAGGCATTATGAATATAAGTCTTTTTTTAATATTCACTATTATATATATCTTACAAATTCGATTTTACTTTTATACAGAAAGAAACCATACAAGTAACTATGAAAGCACCTGATATTGATTATTTTTCTATAAAAATTTGATGTTGGTGATGTATATGAAATCGATAACTTTTATGTTGATATTAATAAGCTTTAACATGTTTCTCATGCAAATATTTTACAACACGACATTCAAGAAATTATATGGTATGCATAGCGAAATCCCTCATCATAAATTCAACTTTGTTGAATTTGATGTGCTTCATCAAAAGATAGATGATAACACTCTCTTGATAGGTAAACTTTTTATTAATAATAATTTTTTTTAAGTGATTGAGTAAAAGATTTATTAAATATTTTTTAAAGAATTTAAATCTTTAACTCATTGACTTAAAAAAATTATTATTGATAAAAAGCTTACATATTAAGAGAGTGTTATCATCTATCTTTTGATGAAGCACATGAAATTCAACAAAGTTAAATTTATGATGAGGGATATCGCTATGCATACCATATAATTTCTTGAATGTGGTGGTTTTTCGAATTTGTAAAATATTTGCATGAGAAACATGTTAAAACTTATTAATATCAACATAAAAGTTATTGATTTCATATACATCACCAACATCCAATTTTTATAGGAAAATACAAGTCTACCCTCCCCTTTAATTTTTGTTAAATTATTAAAAGAGGGAAGGAGGATATGAAAAAAATACAAGTCTCCCTCCCCTTCAATTTTTGTTAAAATTATTTTTTAATCTAATTATATATAAAAACTAATTTTTATTTAAAAGAATTATATTCAATGTCAAACATAAATACTAATTTTTATCTATCCAAAATAAATCTAAATAACTAATTAATATTAATATTAATATATAAAAATTAATGTTTATCTAATTTTATACAAAATACTAATATATTTAAAATGTAAAACTAGTTTTTTTATCTAATTTTATATAAAATAAAATAAAATATTATTTCTAATTTATAAAAATTAATTACATTTTAATTAACTAATAGTTTTAATTTATTATAATTAATTTTTATGTAAAAATTTATTTAAAATTAAATATAAATATAAATTATTTTTATTGTTTAATAGTTTAATTTGTTAAAGTTAATTTTCGTTATTCAATTTTATATAAACAAACAATATATATATGATTAGTTTTGAGGAAATAAAACTTTATTAAAAAATTTAAATTTATTTAAATTAATTTTATTTTATTTTAATTATCTATAAGTAATAATTTTAATTTATAGTAGCTAATTTTTATAATAAAATTACATACAAAATATCACTTATGATTATTTTTAAAATATAAGATATTTATTAAAGTTACAAAATATCTACATTATTAACATAGAGTTTAGCATTTTCAAAGCTACATTATAACAACTAAGTGAAGTATATTGATTGAATATATCTCTCTCGAATTATTAATTGATATTATAATAGAGAATAAGAATAAGTAAAATAATAGTTTTACCATCCTCTCTAAATTTATTTAAATAATTTTAATTTTATCTTATTATATAATAATAATAATTTTAATTTATCATAAGTAAATTTTATATAAAAATTCTCTTTAAAATTAAATATAAATACAAATTATTTTTATTATCTAAAATTTAATTTATTAAAATTAATTTTTATTATCAAATTTTATTAAAAAATAAACATTTAAATGATTAGTGTTAAGAAAATAAAATGTTATTAAATAATCTAAATTTATTATAATTCATTCTATTTTATTTTAATAATATAATAATAATTTGAAATCCGCATAAGTATGGCAACACAACATAGTTTGTAGTGGTTCGACATAACTTTTTGCCTACGTCCACTTCTCCTAAGTCTCGACTTAGGGTTCCGCTAAAACCAACCAAACAATACAACAATAAATTCTTCAATAAGAATTCAACCCTAGTGTTTTCAAGGCTCATACATAACTCTTTACAAATAAAGCACAGCTTACAAAAATCTACTCTCAATTACAACAATAGTGCCCTAAGCATTAATCATACACCAACTAAAAATTACAATAACAAAAGAACTAGGGTTATGTAAGAGTGAAAGATTATGAAATACAAGTAAGGAAAGTGTTTTTGGTAAAGTAACTTACTTGACAAAGGCTAATCTTATCAATATGAAAGTACTATAAAGAGAATAAATCATTAAAAAGCAAAATATTCAAAAGTTCTAAGAAAAAATGATGAAAATGAGCTATTAGAAAGATTTAAAATCTTTTTGCAATTGCATGTATCGCCGTATTGATACTTGTATGCATGTACCACTACTTAACGCACAATTCAAATTTAGGCTGACTGGTTGGTATGCCCGTACCATAAGGTTTGTACGCCCATACCATAAGGTTGGTACACCCGTACCAAGCTCTTGACAAGTTTTTCAAGTAATACACAAAAACTGGTACAGCCATACCAGAACCAATACGCCCGTACTGCATAAAAACATACAAACAAGCTTGGTACGGTCAACCGTATGCCTATACCACTCAAAATACCAATGTAGTATGCCCGTACAAAATCCCGTACGCCTGTACCACCATCAAAATCAACATTTTAAATTCAAATTAACTTAAATTGATTTTACAAAATACATACATCAAAATCATGAGGCTAACATTCTCCTCCTTTTTGATATTGATAATCAATTCAAAAATCATATTCAAAATATTAATTTAGAAAATCTTCCCCTTTGTTTTAGAATTAATGCAATAAAAATCAATTAATTAATCCAATCACAAAAAAATGGAAAAATCATAATCAGAGCAAATCATAATCAAAGTGAAAGTATATGTGATATAAAAGATCAAAGCAAATTAAGTATGATCAAGGCAGAATATGAATGATCAGAGTAAAATAAGAAATGACATAGATGATTAATTATCATATATCATAAAATGAAATAAATACACTGAATCAAATACAAAGAAAAGTCAAAGTCAACTAAATCTCTAAACATCTCTAAATCTCTAAACATCTCCCCCTTTATCAATATCAAAAACAATCTCTAATGGACTGTAAGGTAGTAAAGGTGGTCATTTAGAAATCCTAAAACTTAGTAATGTGCTGATCCAGACACTGGTCAATAGAATCAAAGCGCTGATCAAAACTGTCAAAGTATAGCTCAAAACCATCAAGTCAAGTGTTGAGCACCATGAACTACTATACAATCAAATCAATAATAGAGGAAGGCACAGTAGCAGTGGAAGGAGCAGCAGGATCAGAAATAATAGCACCGAAAGAAGATCCACCCTTGGACTGTCTTTATTATTTGTTGCTTAAGGCCACCTGTCATCTGGCATCATCACGAGCAGATTAAGAAGGGACATAAAGCTCTACAGAAGTGTCCTTTGGCATGAACACCTATATATGCCAGTAAACTTTTACAACTCAGTATCCATATAGAGTAATAGTATCATTAGCAAGCCCTAATGCCAGTAAATGCTTCAATTGCCTCTTGATGTACTATGAGTGAATAAAGTACTCATAATTATTGTCCCATTCATTGAGCATTGAGTGCTTAATGAAGAACATATCCAAGTTAGGACCATAAGGTCCAGGGGAAGGAGAATTAGCTAGAAAGGCTTTGAGATGATGATAGATATCGTGAATGATAAGACCAAAAAGAATGGCCCTGCCTAGCTATTTCTATACATTGACTTCATAAAATGAAGTCTGAAGCCAGTGGCCAGACTAAATAGGCTTCCCCGTGACCATAAAATGAAGAAATATTAGGTCAAGGCCTGTGACAGTATCATTCGACTCTGATCTCCCAAAGATAAGATAGGTGATCAGACGATGATAATAATAGAGAGCAGAAGATTCCAAACAGGAGGCTTTCAACCTCAAAGAATTGAAAGGAGTATCCAGTGTGATCTCCCTCCAGAAAGCAATGTCGTGAGAAGAAAAGTCAAAGATAGAATTAAACTTAGAATGAGTGAGTTTGTAGAGTTTACGAAAAAGATAAAAAGAACAATTATGTGACATATCCAGTGTAAATGTCTGTAAAAACTTAAATGCCACATACTGAATAAAATGGTTGTCTAAAAAAGTGAAATTGGACTAGCTGACATCTAACATCAGTCTCAAGTTATCTAAAACATTGAAATTTTTCAAAAATTTGACAGCAATTTGACAGAATTTTGAAAAACCTAAAAATTTAACCTGTAACAAAATGCAATGAAATTTGAAAAAAAAACTCAACAACATAATCTTAAACAATTTACTCTAAAGAACCTAATCCAAAAAATGAGTAAAAACACTAGAAAATCATGAAAAAAAAACAAATTCAAAAAATCAATAAAAAGCAAGAAAACTCAATGAAAATGTGAGATTTGAGTGAGAAATCAGAGAAAAATGGAATGAATAGTACCAACAGCAGTAAGAAAAATTAGGTTAAAATTAGGATTTTGAGTCACGTACGGGTGTACCAAATATCGTATGGCCATACCGGCTCAAGAAATTTGAAATTTTTTAGAGAAAACCATCGCATATTGGTATACCAACTCGTGTACAACTGTATTGATCTCATGCCTTAAATACATACAGGCGTACAATTTTGGTGTACTGTCGTACCATCTCTTCGATAGAATTTGGAATTTTTGAAGTTTTAAGCGTACGGGGGAATCAAATTTTGTACGTCCATACTAGCTAATTTTGAAAATACTCTTTAGAGTGTACGGGCATATAGACTCAAATGTACAGCGGCACAGAGCTTTCGATAGATTTTAAAAATTGAGGATTGAATACCATATGGGCATACTGATTCTTATATTGCCATACAACCATTGAAAAATAGATTTTTAATAGATTTTTAAGATTTTTCCTAGAATTTCCTAAAGTCCACTATACACCCCTGCTTCAAAAATGATTCATCTATCATCCCTAGTTCATGTTTGATAATGTTTAACCATTCTTCACTTATGGGTTTTGTAAAAATATCCATAAATTGGTGAGTTATATCAATAAATTCTAATATAACCTTCCCTTTTTGCACATTATCATACAAGAAATGATGCCTAATATCTATATGCTTACTCCTAGATTGTTGTATAGGATTCTTAGACAAATTTATGACACTCATCACACTTGATAGATGTACATGAGACACAAACATTATAGTCTCTTAATTATTGTTGAATCCATAACATTTGTGAACAATAACAACTAGCAGAAATATACTCAGCTTCAGCAGTAGACAATGAAACACAATTTTATTTCTTATTAAACCAAGAAACCAAACAATTTCCTAAGAAATGACATGTTCTAGATGTACTTTTCCTATCCAACACATTTCCAGTAAAATTAGCATCAAAAAAAGCAATCAAGTCAAATGGAATACTTTTAAGATACCACAAGCCATAATGCATAGTACCAATCAAATATTTTAAAATTATTTTCACTGCACTAAAATGAGATTCCCTAAGTAATGCTTGAAAATGAGCACATATACACACAACAAACATAATAACTAGCTTGGAAGAAGTTAGATAGAGTAAACTACCTATCATACCTTTATACTTCTTTTGGTCCACTTGTTTGCCATTTTCATCCAAAGAAAGTTTTGTTGTCGTGCTCATGGGCATTTTGCTTGCTTTAGCATCATCCATTCCAAATTTCGTCAACATCTCTTCAGTGTATTTGAGTTGGTTGATGAAGATTCCATCTTCATATTGCTTGACTTGAAGTCCTAAGAAATACTTCAATTCTCCCAACGTGCTTATCTCACATTCTCCCAGTATATACTTAGAGAATTCCTTGCACAAATCTTCATTAGTAACACCAAATATAATATCATCAGTATAAATTTAGAAAAGTAAAATATCATGTTTATAGTTCTTAATGAAGAGTATGGTGTCTGCCTTTCTTTTTTCAAAAGCATGGTCAATTAAAAATGAGTTTAACCTATCATACCAAGCTCTAGGTGCTTGTTTAAGTCTATACAAAGCTTTCGTTAGTTTAAAAACATGTTTTGGAAAGTTAAAATCTTCAAAACCAGGAGGTTGTTCAACATAAACCTCTTCTTCAATAAAACCATTTAAAAATGCACTTTTGACATCCATTTGAAGGAGTTTAAAATTCATATGGGATGTATATGCCAACAATATCCTAATTGCCTCTAATCTAACAACCGGTACAAAGGTTTCAACATAGTCTATGCCTTCTTCTTGACTATAACCTTGTGCAACTAATCTACCCTTATTTCTAGTTATAGCACCATCCTCATCTAACTTATTCCAAAACACCCATCTAGTTCCAATAATAGAAACATTTATAGATTTAGGTATTAAGGTCCATACTTTATTCCTTTCAACTTGATTAAGTTCATCTTTCATAGCAATAACCCAATTTTCATCACCTAAGGTTTTAGTAATGTTCTTAGGTTCAATTTGAGAAACAAATGCAACATTGTTATGAATATCTTTGAAATGAGAATGAGTGGTTACCCTTTTAGATGTTTCACTTATAATAAGCTCCTTGGAGTACCCTTTCAAAAATTGTTAATTTTTTAGAAGATTATGCGAGATTTTTGTAGTGGTAAGGTAAGGAGGAAGTTCATTACATTCTTCATTTTCAACATCTTTAAGAATCACTTCTAGTTGGTTCTCATATCCCTTTCCTTGTTCCATTAGAATACCTATATCATCATCAACAACATCCTTTCTTGGACCAAGGGAGTTAGTTTCATTAAAAATAATATGCATTGACTCTTCAACAACTAAAGACCTTTTAGTGAAAACCTTATATCATTTACTAGATGTTGCATATCTAAGAAATAAACCTTTATCCATCTTAAGATCAAATTTTCTAAGATTATCCTTGGTGTTTAAAATGTAGCACTTGTAACCAAATACTCTAAAGTATGAAATTCTTGGTTTTCTACCATTCCATAGCTCATATGGAGTTTTATTCAAAATAGGTATTAAATGAACATGATTTGAAACATAGCGATTGGCATTGACTGCTTCGCCCTAAAAGTATGATGGTAATTGAGTATGATGGTAATTGATACTCATTAAGCATTGTACGTGCTATATCACAAAGAGTTTGATTTTTCCTTTCAACTACCCCTTTTTTGAGGAGTTCTAGAAGATGAAAAAAATTATGATTTATGCCATGCAAATCATAAAATGATTTAAATTTTTCATTTTAAAATTCCTTTCCATGATCACTCCTAATAGATGAAATGTAATATCTTTTTCCATTTCACATCCTTTTTCATTTCGCATCATTTTAGTCAATGTTTGAAAAGCATTAAATGCATTATATTTACAAGCTATAAATGAAGTCTAAGTAAATCTAGAGTAATCAATAACAATAACAAGTGCATAATGCATGCCTCCTAAACTAGCAATCCTAGTAGGTCCAAACAAATCCATATGAAGTAATTGAAGAGGTTTTGTTGTTATTACCTTATTATTTACCTTAACTAAGGATTTTACTTGTTTGCCCATTTTACAAGCTTCACATACCTTATCCTTGAGAAATTTGATCTTTGGAAGTCCAACCACATGTTCATTCTTTCAAAGATCTCCAATGTTCTCAAAGCTTGCATGTCCAAACCTTCTAAGCCATAGCAATGAGTCCTCACTTATAGAAACAAGACACTTAACACTTGTGTTAGTAAAAGATTCTAAATCAATTACATAAACATTTTCAATTCTTTCCCCTTAAAACATTAAATTATCATCACATATTCTATAACAAAACATCCTTTAGGATCAAAGACAACTTTATAACCATTGTTACAAAGTTTGCTTATGCTTAACAAGTTATGTTTTAATCTTTCAACTAACAACACTTTATTAATAGAAAAGTTAGATTCCTTACCAATCTTACTAATTCCAACCACTTTACCTTTGGCATTGTCTCTAAATGTGACATTACCACATCCTATTTTTCAAAGTTGGAGAAGAGGCTTGCATTTTTGGTCATATACCTTGAACATCCACTATCAAGATACAATTTTTTGCACTTATCTTGGATCTCAAGCATACCTATCAAAACAAATGCATTTATTTTTTCTTAGGTACCCAATTGTATTTAGATCCTTGAGGGTTAGAAGCATACATATCATCATAACTCCAATCCATTTTCCTAATGTAGCATCCATTGGTTGTATACCCCTTTTATTGCAATAGTGACAAATAACATTCTTAAACCTAGAATGATTATAAGCATTCTTTCTTGCAAGAACATGAACATTTATGAACATTATTGGTCCTAGTATGAATATTATTGCCTTTAAAATCTTTTTATTTTTGAGTAGAGGTGAATGCTTTTACAAATACGGTTCCTTTAGAAGAATAAGAAGAATTTTGGTTAAAACCAATACCTTCTTTATCAACAATTAGTTTTTGATATTTCAAAATAGAATCAATTTTGACACCTCCTTTTTCAAACTTTGAAAAATTGTCTTTTAATAAATCTCTCTCTTTTGAAATCTTATCATTTTATTCTTTCAAAACTTTATTTTCTTTTTCAACACTTTCAAGTTTAGTTTTGTAACAATCAAATTCATTTTGCAAGTCACTTTTCTCTTTTAAAACACATGAAACCTTGTTTTTAAGAGATTTATATCTTTTTGCTAATTATTCATACTTTTCTAACAATGCTTCTAATGCATCATTCTCATCATCATTGCTATAATAAGAAGAAGATGTAGTTACCTCATCATTCTCATCATCCATATATGCCATGAAGTAAAGGTTTATTGCTCCCTCATTACTGGACGCACCGTCATGAGTTTCATTATCGTCTCCCAAGTAGCTTTCAATGCCTTCTTCTTGAATGGCTTGAATGGCTTATTGAGTTGAGGATACTCATTTCTCATATGTCCCGATTTGTTGCATTCATAATATACAGCTCGACCCATTCTAAATGTATCTCTTATGTTCTGATCCTTTCTTGGTTCAAATGGCTTCTTGTCATCTTTCTCAAACTTCTTTTTCTTCATGAGCAGATTCTTAACTTACTTGGAAAGGAAAGTAACTTCATCATCAATCTCTCCCTCACTTGTTCAAGAGGTATCTTCTTCTTTTGAAGCTTTAAGCATAATTCTTCTCTATTTATCTTCTTTAACTCCTTGCTTAAAAGTAATCTCATGTGTAAGAAGTTTACCAAGCAACACATCGATTGACAGAATTGATAAATCATTTACTTCTTCAATGGAGGTGACTCTAGCCTCCCAATCCTTCTTTGGAAGTACATGCAATATCTTGTTGTTGATGTCTTCTTTTTAGTACATCTTGCTTAACTTCATCAACCCATTTGTAATCATAATGAGATGATTGTACATTTTGGATATTGACTCATTTATCTTTATCATGAATAACTCATATTGATGAGTTAGAAGCTGTATCTTCTTAGTTCTTACTTGATTTGTTCCTTTATGATGAGTCTCTAAGGCATCTGCGATTTGCTTAGCTGTAACACAATGTGACACATGTCCATACTCTTCATGACTAATTGCACAATACAACATGTTCATTGCCTTCTTGTTCTGTGCATTTGCTTTAAATTCCTCTCTTGTTCAAGTTGCCCTGGGTTGAAGAGTTATGAACCATCAGTTATTGTTGTTGGCGTAGAAAATTCATTCTCAATTAAGTCAAACAAATCAACACCATCACTCTCCAAGAAAACTTCCATCCTATGCTTCCAATATGGGTAGTTGGTTCCATCAAAGAAGGGTGGTCTAGTGTAAGATTGGCTTTCAATACTTTGGGTTACCATTGGATCTTTAGCTCTGGAATGTTACTTCTAATCACAGAATGAGCATCAAATGCTTTAATACCAAATGAAATCCATGGAAGTATGACAATATAACACAGTTTATAGTGGTTCAGCACAACTCTTTGCCTACGTTCACTTCTCCTAAGTCTCAACTTAGGGTTCCATTAAAACCAATCAAACAATACAATAATTAATTCTTCAACAAGGATTCAACCTTAGTATTTTTAAGGTTCATACTCAAATCTTTACAAATAAAGCACAACTCATAAAGATCTACTCTCAATTACAATAATAATACCTTAAGCATTAATCACGCACCGATCCAAAAGTACAATAACAAAAGAACTAGGGTTGTGTAAGAGTGAAAGATTAAGAAATACAAGTAAGGAAAGTGTTTTTGGTAAAGTAACTTACTTGAAAAAGGCTAATCTCATCAATATGAAAGTGCTACAGAGAGAATAAATCATTTAGAGGCAAAATATTCAAAAGTTCTAAGAAAAAAATAATGAAAAAGAGCCATTAAAAAGATTTAAAATCTTTCTGCAACTGCATGTATGGCCATACCAATACCCATACGTCCGTACCGCTACTTAACACATAATTTATATTTAGGCTGAATGGTTGGTACCCTATACCATAAGGTCGGTACACTCATAGTAAGCTCTTGGCAAGTTTTTCAAACAATACATAAAAACTGGTACAGCCGTACCAGAACTAGTATGCCTGTACCGCATACAAAACATGCAAATAGGCTTAGTATGGTCAACCTATGCCTGTACCTGTCGCACCCTCATTTTGGACCGGCTTGATCTGGATCGATTTAGGAATGCCTCTAGGTCAGTTTGGGTTAGCTTCAGGCTAATCCAAGTTGATTTAGGGCTTTCTAGGCCGTTCCAGGGTGCCTTTTGGACATGTGCATATGTTTTTGGTGCGTGTGCATATGTTTTTTGGCCT
Source organism: Dalechampia spathulata (assembly GCA_948192965.1). Lineage (NCBI taxonomy): Eukaryota > Viridiplantae > Streptophyta > Magnoliopsida > Malpighiales > Euphorbiaceae > Dalechampia > Dalechampia spathulata. Next base: position 34 of record CANYBF011495045.1, on the reverse strand, counting down.
TAGCTTATGTTTTAGGGCCTAGGGTATCATCATA
>CANYBF011493312.1:0-10418 GCA_948192965.1 Dalechampia spathulata | reverse complement strand
TAGGGAATAAAATCGCTTAAGTCTAAGTGATTTTGTGGATTTTTTTAACCCTAATTGCTTAGAATTATCAAAATTAGGTTAAGGAGAATTAATCCCATTTTTAGTCTCTTGACGGCTAAGAAATCCCGTCGGTCAAAAGTCTGAAACCCTAAAAGTGCCAACCTCCGCGCAGAATGGAGTTCCAAAGCTTTTAAAAAATCTGCCTTAGAGACATACGCGATCGCGTATCCTAACATATGCGGCGTGTCACAAACATACGCGATTGCGTATCCTAACATCTGTGGCGTGTCACAAACATACGCGATCGCGTATGTTTGTACATATGCTACGGGTGACACCCCAAAATGGGCCAGAATTGGCCCAGAACGGCCCGGAATGATCCGAATCAACTCGGAGTGGCCCAAGACCAACCCGAAATGGTCATGAATCATCCCGGATTTGATCCGAGTTAAGACAGACCAAAATTAGGGTGCGATAAAAACTTCTTTAGCAGATTTACAATCAATACATAATAAGAATTTTTGATTTAACAAATCAGACTAGAATTTAGAAATAGATAAAAAAAATACTTAGAATCTCTTTTTAATTGTAGAATAATTTACTTAAGTAGGATTCCAATGCCTTGAAGTAAATTGTATAATGCATTCTTTACCATCTTTAACTTGTTTTAAAATACCTCCATATCCTATATCTAAAGCATTAGTTTCTACAATCTTATAAGTTGAAGGATCTGGTATATACAAACAAGGTATAGTTTTTACTAAGACTTTAATATGTTGAATAATAATAGTATGTGTTTATTCCATGATTCAGGATTCTTCTTTAACTAATCATGTAAAGGTTTTATTAATTTATTTAAGTTTAGATAAAAATCTATAACATAATTTAGACATCCTAAAAATCGTTGTAATTAGGCTTTATTTGTTATTTCATCAGGAAATTTCTCTTCAAAAGATAAATTTCTTTCTATTGGTTCTATAATATCTTGATATATATTATGACCTAAAAATCTAATTTTAGTTTGAAATAAAGTCATTTTAGTTTTGCTTAAAACTAACCTACTCCTTTTAACAATCATACAAAATGTTTTTAAATGTTTGAAATGTTTTTAAATGTTTGAAATATTCTTCTATATTATTGTTAAAGATTAAAACATTATCTTTGTAGATAATATAAAATTTTATATAAGGATTGAAAATATCATTCATTATACGTTAGAATTCAAAGGGTGCATTTTTTAAGCCAAAAGGCATAATGTTCCATTCATATTGTTCAAAAGGAATAGTAAAAGTAGTTTTATATCTATCTTTTGGATGTATTTGTATTTATCAAAATCCAGACCTCATATCAAATTTAGAAAATATACTTGCATTATATAATCTGTTTAATAAATATTTTTTATTTATTATAGGGTATCTAATCCATTTTAAAGCTTTATTTAGTGGTTTGTAATTTATTACTAGTCTAGGTGCCCCTCTCTTTATTTTTGAGGCTTTATTTACATAAAATGCTGCACTAGACCAAGGACTTCTTGATTTATGAATTAAATTTTTTACTTCTAAATCAGTTATTTCTTTTTTACAAAATTCTATCATAACTGGTGACATTTGTATAGGTCTGGCTTTAGTAGTTATATCTTTTTCACTAAAACTATCTTCATAAGGTAGATCAATCATATGTTATTTCCTATCCCAAAGATCAAAATATAGTTCCTTTTCAATATAACCTTTTAATTGATCTATTCTTGTTTTTACTCAATCTAAATTGAATTGTTTATTTATCCTTTATTTATTTAAGTTATCTTTTAAATTTTTAAAATGTTCTATTTTAGCCTTGATAATAGATTTTATTTGTAAATCATGAACCATTTATGATTGTAATAAGTTAAGACTCTTCGTTTTAGATTTTTCTATAAAAGAAAATTCTATCTTTTTATTTTAAATTTTAAATCTTATGCCATTATCTATTATACTATATGGTGTAATAAGACTCATAAAAGGTGTTCCTAAAATTACCATATGATGTATATTCTTTGTTAGTATCAATATAGTTTTTAATTCCAAATTATTATTTAAATAAAAGCAATGATTTTTTCTATTATTTATAATTTAGTTTTATTAGTTGTAATTAACGTTTCATTAGTATCTTTACAAAATCTATTAGGCACTAAACTTGATTTTATACAATTTAAATTAGCTCCGGTATCAAATAATGCTACGGTGTCTATAATATAATTTGGTGAAAATTTTAATTTTATAGATATTAAATATTTACAAGAGGTTATTTCATGCAACACATTTATAAAATTTTCATCTTTATTTATTTTAGGTTTTCCATAATAATTATCTTTATTAAATTTCTTTTTATAATATTTTTTATAAGTTTTTTATGTGGTTTTCTATATGTTTTTGTAAATTACCCTTTACAATCATTATATTTTTGAGTTATACTATAATCAAATTGTTTATAGAATGATCCTAATTCTTGTTTTGTTTTTCGTATTTCATACTTTAAGGTTTGTTGTAATTTTATATCCTAACATAGTTTTAAACCTTCTTTTTGAATTATACTAATTAATTGACCATACATTAATGAACTATAAGGTATAGGGTTTCTAAATTCTTGGTTTATATAATTTCGTACTTTCTCTCCTAAGAAAAAATGGAAGTCCAGCTAAAAAATTTTCTTTCTAAAAATCCTAATTAGAATCTTCCCTAAGCATTATACAAGTTAAAAATGTTGTTTTATAATACTGAAAATCACCTAACTTTTTACATTTGAGGTTGCTTAATAATTCCACATTTTTATCTTTTAAATGATCTGGATCTCCTATAAAATGTAATGATATAGTTAAAGTTAATGTAAATACAACATCTTGTAAAGTATTACCATGTTCATGTAATATGGATGTTCCATCCTCATAGATTTTCATAGCATTTAGTATTTTTAAATGTTGATTATCTGTTAAATGATTATCCTACCAACCTTTTAATTGACCTTTAAATCCTGCAATAAATAATTCTACTATAGTTTTATTAGTAGTATTTATTTGTGTTTTATATGCATTTTCAGCCATTATCATTTATTATAATAGACTAAGAATATTATATTCAGATAAGTTATCCATATTCCATTCATAGATAGAAGAGGCATTGCATTTATATTATGACAAAATATTTGGCTTATCATTTATACCAAGATCTGGTCCTAAAACTAACCGTTGACTGTGAGTTATACGATTTCTTTATGGACCTAAGGTTTTATTAAATGTTTCTAAATCCTCAGTCTCAGGGGAAGAGTTTTCCTCTAATTCTGAAGTAATATCCTGTGAAATAATATTAATTATCTTAGTACCAGATATTGAGGCTATACTTTTAAGTTGTTCCTTAATTGATTTTGAAATATCAACATTTTTATTTTCTTTTATTTCTTTCTGATTATTAATAGAAATTTTATATGGTTTAAATACATGAGTTTTTATTTTCTTTTCTTTAGAATCTTCTTATACTTTAATTTCTTTCCCTTTAATAGATTTTTCTATTCTATTTAATTATTTTCCTATACTACAAAGATATGCATTACTAAAATTGTTTTATTCTGAAATTTTTCTTTATGGATCATCTTCTGTTATAATTTTAAATGGTGATATCATTATTTCATGTTCTCCATAATTAAATGAACTATTCATTTTAAGCGGGTGGTCAAACTGAATTACTTTATCCTTTAGCTTCCATTATGTTTCTTTATTTCTCATAATTATTGGATTTATATTTTTCTTATAAATTTGTCTAAACCAACTAAAAAATTTGATTTTTTACCTGATTATCTTTTACAAACCTAATACATTCTTCTTTTAATTTATTAATATTATTTTCTTAAGTAATTTTTAATAATTTTTCTATATTTTTTGTAGCTGTTATTTCACCATAAAATTCTTCTTCATTAAAGTTTAATTCTTTAGTTATAACATTTACTTCCCTATCTTGATTAATCATATTTTCTATTATAGCTGATGTTGTAGGTGATTCTGGTGATGAACTTATTTGTTCATTATACTGATTTAATCTAGGGTTTGGATCTAACGATCCTAAATTATCATATAAAGAATGTGGTATATTTGAACTATAATCTATTTTTTTTAATCTATGACTTGATTCTGGTATATTAGATGTAAAGTATTTAGGTTTAACAAAAGTTTGTAAAACTGGTTTAGGATCATTATATGAAGCATAAATTACATATGGTATTGTGAAGCCTTTCCTAAATCTATAGTTGAATTAGTTGAAGATGTATCCAAATATTGTGAACTTATACTTTATCTAGCAAATTTCAATTTTACTTTTCCATCATCATATTGTTCTATTTTACTTAGGTTTATGTTTGATTTTACTATTTTCTCAGGTTTAGGTGGAGGGATAGCTCCTTCTAAGACCCCTTCATCTAGCAAAGAAATATCTTTCCATTGTATAGTTTTAGGAATTAAAGTATTTTCTTTACTAAGATCTATTTGTAAAAATTTAATTTCACGCATTTTAGGTTGTATTTTATATTTTGTAGAAAAAGCAGGTACCAGTGCCTTATAATGTATTTTATATATCAAAGCTACTGGAATAGATCCTTCTAACATTTTATAATTATGAGTTTTTATTTCAAATACTACACTTTTTAATGTATTTGCATCATTTAATGAGATAATTATGTTTGGATGTACATCAAAAGAAATTGATCCTTCACTAAGACTTATTTCAACTGATCCTAGTAAGGAATCTTGAAAATTTACAAATCTAACATCTCTAATTATAGCTAAAATACTTATGTTAAACTTTGCAAATTATGTTATTGTTAATCAACTTAGGGTGACTTGACTATCACACTTAGTCTATTGCTATATTGATTTAACTTGAAGAAGAATAACCAAATTGAAGCTTGCATTACTAAGAGAAGACAATCATGTATGGAGATTTTAATGATGGAAGATAATAATGTATATTGAAAGATAATCCTATACATCTGACCAATTGAATCATCTAGTATTTCACTAATTCATATGCTAAGGAAACTTGATGCTTAAGAAAGTGTAACCACACTTGAGAAGAAGAAGTACTCTTATGGGTAGGGCTTTCATCACAACTTAGAGCGAGACTTATGATAGATAGTACCAGAGGCCTGCTTGGAATGAAAGTGCAGTCTTCTTGAGGGATCCTTCAGAGAATGATACTAACCTGGTAGAGGTCATAAGATGGAGTCACCACTAGATAGTTTCATATTTGATTCAACCAACCCATAACATGAGTGCTAAGTTAAACCCTTCATAGATGGATTCAAATGGTGAAGATCTATTTTCTCAAAGTTTGCAAGTTTAGTTTAATCATATTAGTCAAGTTAATTGATATAGGCAAGTGAGCATTCATAAGTATGAAATAAGCATATACTGAGCATGACAACTATCATAGCATGATATAGTAAGGCATAGTGAGAATGATATGACATAAACAAGGCATGTAAAAATTACATGACATAAGCATGACATGTGAGAATGACATAGCATAACCATAACATGTGAGAATGACATGGCATAAGCATGATATATAAAAATTATATGGTATAAGCATGACATGTGAAAATGACATGGTAAGAATGACATGATATAGGCATGACATGTGAAAATGACATGACATAAGTATGATATATGAAAATGACATAGCAAGAATGGCATAGTAAAAATGACATGGCATAATGACATATATCATGGTAGACATAAGAAGAATAATGTAATAAAAGCAAACATGGTAGAATAAAATAAAATAATGGCTCGTAGAAAGGGATCAAGAGAGATAAGGGGACACACGATGAAAAAATGCTAATCATACATGCTAAAAAGGAGAATAGAGGCATATTCTATTATGAAGGGGTTTTTGTAGATATAAAACAAGTCATTAAGTAGTAACTCCTACACTCTATATGGGGAAAAGGAAAGGTGGTCCTAGATAGCATGAGCTAAAATGTATGAATGGAAATGAACGAGAAAATAAAATAAATAAACAATGTTAGGCAAAAAATAGAATGTGGGGATGCAATTGATCAATCCAATGCCATTTGAAAGCATGAATCAAGGATCAAATCCCATGAATATGTTGGAAACATTCATGAAAAATAAGAATTAACATGAGCCATATCATAAAAATTTCATGAAAATGTGAGGGAACTCTTGAAATCACACTTAACAAGTCATTTGAGTTCAATTTTCTTCCCAAGTCAAATTCAATAATCTAAATAGCATGGAAATCAAATTAAATGGCATTAATTTGGAAAATCAAGTGAAAAGTATTTTAAGAATCCATTTTAAGCAAAAATTAAGCAAAGATATTAATTGGAAGATTCTAAGATCACATGTGGCATCACTTAGAAGTAACTCAATATTCATTTAAGCCTAATTATATAAAGTGATAAGTAAAACATAATTAAAATAGGATTTAATTGAGAAATCAAGCAAATTAAATGATTTAATGATAAAATCAATGAAATTAATTAGGAAAATTTAAAAATGGGAGACTCTAACATCATTTGGAATTAATTAAAGGTGATTTGAACATATAATTCAACTCCAATCATATTAATTGCTTTTGACTTGAAAATTAATTTTGAAGCCAAATTAATGAAATTATGACAATGTATGATGAATTCATATCAGTCAGGTCAATGTAAAAGCTTAAATGCTACTGAAGACTTTAATTTGGATTAAAAAAAGTGAAAATTGATTGAAAATCATGAAAAATATTGAAAATAAGTTGTAATGTGCATATCATATTAGACAACGTGAGCAACATATCATGCAATATGTGTAGCATGTCAGCAGGAAAAGGTAATATGCCCAGCATGTTTTATGATGTGCACTGCACATTACAAACAAAATTAAAAGCACAACATGTTTTATGATGTACGCCATACATCATGAATAGAATCAAAAGAAAATGAGATTTTTAAGCTAAAATCACGAATGTAGGCTAAAGAAAATTGAAGTATAGGACTGCCATAGATCATATTCAATTAAAGAAAGATCAAAATACTACTATTGCATTCTAAATTATGCTAAAACATAACATAAATCATAAATTCATCACAAACCCATAAGTCATAATGAAAGAAGAGAGAAAATGGCATTCCAAGGCTTACCAAGTGCTAAGCAAGCTTGACTCTTCTTAAACTAGTAATTAGTAGAGGATTTAAATTAGTCTTTAATCACTTAACTAATGTTAATTATATGATTAATTAGTAAGATTGAATTTCTAAAGAGTTTAGGTAAGATTTCCAATTTTTGGACCTTTTCTAGTAAATATAGAGGTTATATTTATAAGGAAAAGGTGGAATTTACCTGATGTGGGAAAATAATTTGGGATTTTGGAAAATTAAACATAATATGCATAACATGTCATATGATATATGTAACACATTATGCATATTTACCTAATGTGTGTAACATGTTATAGAATATGCTTCACACATTATAAAATCCCCTACAAATGCCAACCGTTATGCTTAGCTCGTAACATGTGCCATATGTTAGATGGAATGTAAATGTGCAAAAAATGGCATAGAGGCCTATAATGCACATTCTGTTTAGTTAAAAAGTAGGCATTTTAAGCATACATTTCACCTAACATGTGTAACATATTGTAGAATATGCTCTACACATTATGAAAATGATATAATACGACTCATCCTCCATAAACCAAATGTAACATTCTCTACATATCAAGCACATTTTTGGGAGGCTAAAAGACATGTATGTAAGCTAGGATTGATAATGGAAACCTATACTAAGTTGTATCAAAGGAAACCCAATAATGCAACACGAGTGAAAATTTAGGATCAATAGTTTGCCCCCTGATTAGGATCATTTTAGATCGACATGGATATAAGTTATCAAAATGAGACCTAATCATAACATGAATTTTCATAAAATGGCAAGGGTAATACCTGACTGATGCTCGTGATGAGCCTCATAGATGGTTGTGTTAAGGCTTGTAAATGCTTATGTTGAGGCTTGCAACTCCATGGGGGAATACTTTAGGATTTGAATGTGATTCACTGGGAAATGAAGTATAATATATTAGGTGTGAGCGCCGATTTCTGCCGGGGCCCAGAGCGAGGCTTGCGAAAGTCACAGACCGGGGACTGCACTTGGAGCGAAAGCACAGTCTTCCTAAGGGGTTCCCTTAGGGAATGATACGGACTCAAAAGACTCGCAAGGGAGTCGCCACCGGATGGTTCCGGATTGGTCCAACCGACCCATAGCATGAGTGCTAGTTAAACCCTTCAGAGATTGGTTTCGGGTGGTGGAGATCTATTCTATGAGTTTCCAAAATCGATTTTACCATTTTAGTTGGGATTAATTGTCCTAAGCAGGCAAGCAGGCAAGCATGCAAGCATAATTGTAAGCACACAATGCATCATGTGGATTGGCATTGCAAAGTTGCATGTAAAATGACATGTAAAGCTATATGGCATTTAGATGGCATGGAATATGCATGACATGTGATATAGTGATAAAAGTAACATGGCATATGCATGACATGTGGACGTGTATGACATATCATATGCATGATATGGCAACCTAATATGTAAGCACATATTTATGGTAAATAGCGTATTACGTTATGCATTTAACATTTTTGGAATTCATTTTAGCATTGGGCGTATAGTGTATGCAATATGTATGCATGAATAACATATCATATACATGATATGTGAAGTGATGAATGTCATGGCACATGCATATCATGGCATAGTGAATGACATACCTTATGCATGGCATGTGAATGATACATGACATATCATATGCATGATATGTGTGATGATATAATACATGGCATATGCATGTCATGTTATATGCATGACATACCAAATGTGTGGCATGTGAAGTGATGCATGACATGGCATATGCATGGCACGTATAGTAGAATGTGCTTGTGTCATGTGGTATGACATGTAAAATGTTAAATTATAACATGGCATTGTATAATTGTATGGCATACCATATGCATGGCATGTTAAATGAATGACATACTATACGCATAGCATGTGAAGTGAAATGACATACTGTATGCGTGGCATGTGAGATGAATGTCATACCGTATGCGTGGCATGTGAGATGATCAATGACATGGCATATGTATGGCATGGCATAGTGGTGTGTATGTGAATGTGTATTCAACATAGTATATGCATGGTATACGGTATGATATGCGTAGTGGCATATGTCGTGGCATAGTATATGACATGGTGTTGACCCTGACTTTTCACCATTGTATGATTTTGGATCTTTATTGATTTGACTAGGATTTAGTCTCCGATATTGATCCTGATTATACATATAGGCCCCTGTGTCTTCCTCTGTGTGTTCTGGTGCGCAGAACATTTCAGGATTGGTGGGGCCCACCATGGCGCCTGGCGGGACCCGCCATCTATTCTGAGTGTTCTGTGCATGCAGAACACCCTCCCCTGCCGTATACGGGGGACAAAACACTTGAAATGTGAAATATTACATTTTTGGCCCCAGGTACTATTCACCATGAATAGTGTATAGGTGGGGCCCACGAGGCAAAAGCGGGGCCCGCTGCCCCTATTGCCTATCTGTGTATTCTGTACTTACAGAATATAATTCCATGTTTCCTTATGCAAGGCATAACGCTTAGCATCGTAAATGCCATCTTCTGGGCCCACTATGCTGTGGGGCCCACCTAGCAGAAACGGGGCCCGTTGCCCCTATTAACCCATTCTGTGTATTCTGCATTTACAGAATACGTTTCACACCTGTCTACGCGTGGTAGGACACACAAAATGCAAAATATTGCATTTTGGACCTAGGTTACTATTCATTGTAAATAGTATACAGGTAGGGCCCGCTTCCCCAATTAGCCAATTCTGTGTATTCTGTACTTACAAAGTACATTCCGCTGCTGCCTTACGCAAGGCACATCTCGTAGCATTCCGAATGCCACATTTGTAGGTTCACCACGCTGTGGGGCCCGCTAAACGCTAGTGGGGCCCACTTCCCACTATTATCCGCTTTAAGGTGTTCTGTACGCACAAGAACATACCTTATTCACTGCCTCACTTGAGGCAAAACGCTTGGTATGCTATTTGCCACTTCCCGGTCCCTTTTACACTGTGGGGCCCACAAGGGGTACTATTCCTCGTGAATAGTACCCAGGTGGGCCCACCACCCGAATTAACCAACCTAAGTGTTCTTGGCGCGTAGAACACATTTCCGCTAGTGCCTATGCGAGGCACGACTCACGGCATCCCGTATGCCACTTTTTAGCCTTAATGGGCCTATTGGGCCCAAATTGGGCCCATTAGCCAAAACTCGATGTTCGGGGCCGAATTTGAGAAAACTTATAACTGCAAAGTTTCTC
>CANYBF011493308.1:0-43940 GCA_948192965.1 Dalechampia spathulata | reverse complement strand
ATTATTTATAAAATATACTCGAATATATCTTAATTAATTTTTATATTAAACTCAATAACTAACAAATAATAATATTAATTATAAATTTTGCTAAGATAATATTCCAATTACCTTACATAACTTATTTCCTTAATATATTATCAATTTATCGCTTAAATAAATATGACCAAATTTTAACGTCGAAAATAAATTTTTAATCCAAAATTTTCAAACTTAACATATACTTAGATAAAGTTACACAAGCACAATGGTCAAAACCATACAGTCAAATTCACTGTATATAATTCAGAATCCAACTTTTAATGCCGTTTAACACTAATTTTAGGGATTTGCGGGAAAAATTTCAATTTCCTCTTTTAAGCTCTAAAGTCAATTTTAATTATAAACTTAACATCCTAATCATAATTTCATCACATTATCACACCAATCACATAAAATTCACAACATAACATCAATTTATAAATGCACAATAAACCACTAAATGCAGGATGTGATAATTTTCTACTTTCAAATTCCACTGGATGATCCTCTTGAACTAGCACATTGCTAATAGCTTTATCCAAGGCATCAATTTGAATAGAGAAGGGTAATTCAAAGTCAAGTCAAGAAATCTCAAAATTGACTCTAAAGCAATGGGAAACTTCAAGCTTTTAAAAGCTTTAAAACATGCACCTGACCATTCCTACATAAAGTTCTTCTTTAATAAGTCTGTTAAAAGGGTAACCATTTTCGAATAACTAGTAATAAACTTGCGATAGTAATTTGCAAGTCCTAGAAATGACCACAACTCAACCACCTTTATGGGTGCCTGCCACTCAATAATTAACTGTACTTTCTTTGGGTTTATCCTTACTTGGCAATTGCTGACCAAGTGACCCAAAAATTTTATTTCCTACTAGCAAACTCACATTTCTCCATTTTCATGTACAGTTCATGTTTTCGAAGGCAAGCTAGTACCTTGCCTAAGTGCACCAAATGCTTCTCTAATGAATTACTATAAATAACAATGTTGTCAAGATACACAACAATAAAGTCATCGAGATAGTTATATAAAACATCATTCATTAGCTTACAGAAAGTTGCAAGTGCATTTGTCAAGCCAAAGAGCATGACTATAAATTCATAAGAACTATAATGTGTTACACAAGTTGTTTTGGATTCATCTCCCGTAGCAATCCTTACTTGCTAGTAAATAGAGCACAAGTTCATCATGCCTTACTCGATCTATCCATAAAGTCTTACACCAAAGAAACTGGATATTTATTTTTCATCATGACTTTGTTCAAAGCACGATAATCAATACATATCTATAGTAAACCATCCTGCTTTTTATGGAATAGAACAGGAGCACCATATGGAGCTTTGGAGGGCTAAATATATCCTGCATTAAGTAAATTAGTTAACTACCTACATAATTTAATTAGCTCCATTGGAGACATTTGGTAAGGTGGTCTAAAGGGAGTGCCAATGATAGGGATCAAGTTTATCTTGTGATCAATGGCCCTTTTAGGTGGTAGACTTTTTGGCAACTCAGCAAGCATAACATCAGCATATTACTTAAAAGTTCTGCAACACAGTCTAGAACCTCCACTTGCACATCCAGTTTAACTTCTACCAATGCGGCCAAAAAAGTTTTCATTGCCTTTACGTAATCCCCTTGCCATAGAAATGGTTGACATAAACCCATTTCCTGGCCTATGTTCCCATGGCTTGCTATGCGGGTAAACATATTAAATAAATCTGAGGCTCATATCATTCATCATTATCATAACATGGAGATGGGGCATAGGGGAAACTTTGACTCTCCACATGATGTTTACATTGATTATCATCTTAAAGTTTTCCAGGGGAATCATCATAAAATTGGCCTTGCCCAACTAATTTTCCATAACAAAAGAAACATCATAAGCCATCCCAGTAATGACTTATGCTTGTGCATTCACTGTTTTCAAAAAGCTCTCACTTTTTGATACTCGTAGCTTAAGTAGCTTAACATTCTTGACAGCAAAAAATGAGTGAGTTACTCCAATGTCCACCATAGTGTCCATCTGCATACCATTAACCTGCACCAAAATATGCATCAGGTAGGCATGGGTTGCCTTGCTAACAACAGGTACATTAGCAAACACTTCACAAGTGTTCACTAATTGCAGAGGATTGACAAGCATAGCAATCTCCAGTTAGGGCTATTCTTTTAGATTTTCCATCAAAAGTGCATCCAATTTCTCTCGCTTTAGGAACTCCTTTGCACGATAGGGGCAATTGCATAAGAAGCACCCATGTATTTTAGGATCTTTTGGCAGTTAAGAAGAAGTAGCAAACTTCCCATTCCCTTTCTCAGCAATATTTTCTTTGTGTTTCCCAAATTTATTCCACTCTATTATCTTTTCTTTCACTTTATTTTTTCCTTTCTAATTAAAGGAAGAATCAGTCTCCTTCCCCATTAGATAATCAAGAAGAGAATCAGTAGTCGCAATAGCACTTGGTAAATCTTTCACATTCTACCTTCTAAATTCCATCTATGCCCAAGACTGCAAACCAAATATGAAATTATGTAACTTGTCATCATCAAATATATTGGAAATATCCAGCATTAAGGAACTGAATTCTTTAACATAATCATAAATAGAACTAGTTTGTTTTAGCCTCTTCAACCGATCTCTAGCAATCCAAGATGAATTATTAGGTAGGAATTGATCCTTTATCTCCTACTTTAGCCTATCTCATGCATCAATTTTAAGTTAACCGGCATTGTTGTCATCAGCCAACCTTATCCTCCACCATAGTTTTACGTCAGTCACAAGATACATACTAATGATAGTCACCTTTTCAACATCAGGTAAGTATGTGACAATAAAATATTGCTCCATATCCCATAGAAAATTTTATAAGTCCTTTGCACTTCGGTTCCTTACAAAGGTTTTTAGTTCAAGAACTTTCACCTTGTATCGTTCATCAATAGCCTTTACCCCACTATTGATTGTCCTCCAAACAACAACAAGTTCCAAATTCAAATTATCATTATTGTTTTAGAGTTTGGTGACCTCCTTCATAAAAGACTTGCATATCTCATTAATGTCTGTCTCCAACATAGCTAGTTTATCAAATAGACTCTACTTCATCACCCTCCATAGAGGCAATACCGAGCAATGCCTCAATCCGCACCACATGTTCACTCAGTTCTACAGTTCCACCAGCCATAGTCAAGATTTCAAATGAGCTAACCGAGATCTAATATCAATTGTCACAGGGTTAACTTTTAGATAAAAAAATTTTTCCCTCTATGGCACCAAGTTCCCTTACTTGTTTCAATCGAATCCTATAAATACAATGTCAAGATTTGACAAGAACAAGGCACAAGGAACTCACACAAAGAACACCCACAAGATTAATGCATAAAAGTATTAAAAGAAAATCTCCCAACCTTTTATTTACATCAAAATAAAAGAAACATATAAGAGGATATAATTTAACAAGAATCCCAAAGAACCAACCCACTGCTAGGCAGAGTCTGCCTTTATTTATAAGTAGGCAAGGGCAAACAGTTTTCCTCTAAATCTTATCCTTATGCAGTTGATATCTCTAACTACATAGGTAAATAAATTTAGACATGTCTATATCCGAAATAGATAGCCAACCGCCCTTAATCTTATCCAAAGTCAATCTCTGTATCAATCATAAAAGCTACCGCTAAAACTACTTCCAAGTCAAAATTGTGAAAACTATCACAAACTGCCTCTGGCCAATTACTGAGAAACTATTTATGCAAACTGCCTAGAAAACTATTGAGAAACTATCATACGCAAAACTGCCATGAACTGCCTCCAAAGGAGTACCAGTTGCTTCCCATCAAATTTTGCCAACAATTCCCTCTGAATTCTACCCATTAAAAATTTCCTCCAAATTTTTCCCGCCAAGGATTTCCTCTAAAATTGGTTTCTTTCCTACCAATTTCATTCCAACCATATTTTTCCCTCACAGCCTTGTTTATTGCTAAGGCTTGCTTTATACAACCCATGCCAAGCCTAACCAACACCCGTATGCTAGCCAATGCAATACTTTGTGTAAGGGGTGGAGCTTTTCCACTAAGGGTAGAATATATATTTTTTATTTTTATTTAATTTTTTTATATATATGTAGGGTGTGATGGCTCAATCACTTTGATGTCTCCTACCATACCCAATTATGCTCTTAATGCTCTTTAGGGAGGAGTGATTAGTCAGTCTTGGGTGATGTTCAGGGACTAGGCATGATAGCTGGCATTGGCTAGGCTTGTCTTGGTGTAGGTTATCCCCTTTTTGCCTACACACGAAGCAAAATTATCAAATCATTGTATCAATCATATTATTCAATAAAATAAATAGACAGATTATTTAGTAATCATGCCTTACTCTTACTTCTATGTGCCTTTCTCTTATATGATGCTTATGATATCCAGAGAGCTCTCGAAGCTCTCCCAATTGAGATGGTAATGCCTAAGACATTCATATATGAAGCCTAGCTTGATCATGAATGGATTATTTCTGAAGGTTGGGAGGCTAGCTTGTGTAGGAAGAGTCCTACATGAGTGTCGCACGAGTCCCTATCGAGAGCTAAGATTTACACCCATGACACTTGGTATTAGAGCCCAGACTAAGATAATTTAGGTAGATCTTGTGGGCATATGATTGATACAATGATTTGATAGACACCTTGAATACGAGGATGCACATTGAGGTGCTCTATGATATGTTGAGATAGACTTTTGGTTGAGATGGTATAGGGAGGAGCTACACTATTATGAGATGTTAAGCTTGTACAAGTATGGTACTATATAATTAAGAGTCATTCGAACAGTTTTAAGATGGACAAGTATAGGACTGTCTCATCCCAAATTATTTGAGCTACTTCAAGATTATATCAATATGGAACTATACAATGGAATAATAGCTTGAAAGGTTTGATATACTATTTATAGTATCAATGTACGTGCCTTGTCGGTGCTATTTTCATTGCTCCTTCATAGTCAAGTGTGCTTGATATAGAGTGAGTTATTGAAGTGACCTCCTTAGAAATTCTTAGGGAACATATGAATTCCTTGCATATTGGCAAGGTGTCAGTATTGTATTATGGAGACAGTCATCAAATTGATGTGCTATTGATATGCATGGTGTGAACCAATGAGTTACATGAGACTGGTGATATTCATGCTTGCACTGAGTTGCTTTGTAAAAGAATTAACGGATGTCATAATGTGTTAAGTGAAACATATATGGGAAATGTGCCTTGAATTTTTTAGAATCAAACTATATCATGGAACAAATGTACATTGAGACATTTGTGAATGGATTATTTATGGAACATGTGAACTACTCTATAGTGGTAGAGTAATGACACTACTCAAATTGTGGTAACTTGAGTGGGTTACTTATGCAATGTGTGGATTGCTCTACGATGGCAGAGTAATTTATTTGTGAAATATATGAGCTGTTTTACAGTGGTAGAGTAAGCTGCTTACACGATGTATGAGTTACTCTACAGTGGTAGAGTAATTATATATGGATTTCTCTCTCTGTATGGGTTGACCAATAGAGCATGAGGTCATCCATAAGAGATGTTTTTGTAGGTACAAATATTCCTATAGTATGGAGGAATGGTGATTATAAGTAAAAGTGTTACTCATCAGTCAAATATAAGACTTCTTCAATGGGAGACTTAGTGATGCATTTTATACTGGTGTTGGGACATTGGGGCAGTTCGTGATGGTGAGAGGTGTTGAGTAAGTGACTTAAAGGTATATCATATTATTATGGAATTTATTTCTTTGTATGGACTAACATTGAACAAGGAAGTGTGGAATGACATGTTCCTTCAAGGAGTTCCTGATTTCATGACTCTTCTACCTTAAGTAAGGGAGTTTGAAATCAAAATATCGTAATGGAAAATTACGATTCTCATAAGATAAGTCACTTTTATGTATCTGTAGCATTTAAATAGACATTTTATATTTGAGTCAAAATGATTATTGCCTTGCAGGTGAACTAAGGAGTATCTTCCCAAAGAGATAGAAAATATAATCCTAACTTGCAAAAAAGTATGTTGTTGTTAACTTGCAGAAAAGATAAGTGTGTTAATGCAGTAGGACTTAGGATTTTTTACTAATTGTAGATGAAGTGCATATGTTACTGATTGGTCAAATATGCCAAAGGGAAGGTATTTCGAGTCTTACATTGAACTAGAGTGTGTGAAAGTACAGACAACAATCATGGAGATAGAGTACGTGTCAAAACCATGAGATACAATAAATTTAAAGCTATTGATAAAGCATTAGTGATTAATAAATTAGAGAGGAGTCAAATGTCAGTTTAGAGCTGTGATAGTAGAGAGATCATGTCTCAACATTCTTTAGCCATTTGAGGATGTTCATGCTATATCGATAACAAGGTGGATATTGCTAATAATACGCTTCAATCAGTATTACAAGGGTGTTGATCAACAATCATAACAGTGGAGATAAGCTTTTCAATACAAGTGGTGTCAATCTATGAAGTTCAAGATAGAGTGTACTTCTTCAAACCTCCTTGCATTTAAACCTATGATTATAACTTTTCTCAAGTTATAATCAATGAGGTCATCAATCATTTAAGTGGGGAAGAGTGTAAGGGGTGGAGGTTTTTCACCAAGGGTAGAATAGACATTTTTTATTTTTATTTAATTTATATATATTTAGGGTGTGATGGCTCAAGCACTTTGATGTCTCCTCCTGCCATACCCAACTATGCTCCTAATGCTCTTTAGGGGGGAGTGACTAGTCAGCCTTGGGTGATTTCCGACGACTAAGCATGATAGCTAGTATTGGCTAGGCTTGTCTTGGTGTAGGATATCCCCCCTGCCTACACATAGAGTAGGATTATCGAATCATTGTATCAATCGTATTATTTAATAAAACAAGTAGACGGATTATTCAATAATTATGCCTTGCTATTACTTTTGTATGCCTTTCTCTCGTATGATGCTTATGACATCTAGAGAGCTTTTAAAGCTCTCCCAATTGAGACGGTAATGCATGGGACATTCATATATGAAGATTGGATTAATCATGAACGGATTATTTCTAAGGATTGGGAGGCTACCTTATGTAGGAAGAGTCCTACATAAGTGCCGCATAGGTCCCTGTCGAGGGCTAAGATTTACACCTATGACACTTTGCTCCCATGCAAGCTACCTACTGAGTCATACTATCTATATGCCCTCATGCCAAATTTTGCTTAGGCCGAGTGCCAGCATGCCACTCTCAGCCATCCAGTTGTTCCATCAAGTCAAAGTGCTAACAGTTAGCCATCAATTAAACTAACAACTTGTTAGAAAGAGACACTTTACTACCATGCTTATGTGTGCATGGAATTAGATTCATTCTAAAGGTTTAACCATTAATTAATTGGCTTCCCTCTATATGGCTCCCCTCCATGCCTTTGATTAGTATATGTCAGCTCCATCAGCCAATTTAACCAATGATCTAAGATCATTCATCACAAATTCAAAAATTTTAACTTTATATCATAAATTCATAATTTCTTTTAATATTAATCAAGGGTTTGGATTACAAATTGTAAAACCAAACTAACTCTAAGTTTTTATCTAACCAATCCAAACCGAACAACCTTGTAATCATTATTGTCATTTTAGGGAACATGTTTAAGTTATTATCCATGAAAAGGAGCAATATGAATGTGACAAAATTTCATTTAATACCATCTAGAAGATCATATTCAGAGATTTGTATTTTTCAATTTTTGATATTGTGATCAAACATTAGTTTTTTTGATTTTATGCTTATCAATTTTTTCTTATGATTCATTGAGTATTTTTAATATTGATCTTATCATATTTATTGGGTTTTTTTTATGATTATTCAAGTATTTCAACATTGATTTTATGATATTCATCAGAAAAGAACTAAAATAAAGGAAATAGCTTTAGGGTTGGGAGGTTTAGCTGCATTTATCCTATCAATTATTGTAATAATGCTAATAATCATTTTCTTTGTCATAAAAAAGAAAGGGGGTTTTGGAAAAGGTTTTAAACAAGGCTAATTCCTTGAACATAAGGGAGGACCAACAAGATTTTAATTATTAAGATAAAGGTAGTTACAATAGGATTTCATCTAAGTATAATCATCAGTGAAGGAGCTTCAGCTATAGTTTATAAAGGGACTCTTCCAGTTCCAAATGCAAGAGTAGTTTCAGTTAAGAGGAAAAATAAAGCAGAGATTGAATGTTGTCGTAATCCTTTCATAGCTGATTTTACGATGATTCTTGGTTGTTTAAAGCATAATAACTTAGTACAAATTCAAGGATGGTGCTGTGAAGAATCAAAATGAGTCTTAGTTTATGAGTACTTTCCTAATGGTAGCCTTGCCAATATCCTTCACAACAACACTAGCTCTCCTCTCATGGAAACAAAGGATGAGTATAGTTCTAGGAGTTGCTTCTACTCTGTTGTATTTTGACTTTTTATCTTATGATGTTCATTGATTTTTTCCAATTTTTTTTATCTTGATGCTTATCATTATTTTTTGGATATTAATATTATGATATTTATTAGTCTTTTTGATTTTGATATTGGATCATTTTTTCTTATTTTAACATTATGATATTTATTAATTTTTTCAATGTTGATGTTTATTGATTTTTTTGAATATTATAATGTTTATTGATTTTTTCAATTATGATGCTTTTAGATTGTTCTCATTTTATTTTTTTCAATTATAATGTTTGCATTAGGTTTTTTGATTTTGATATTAGGATGTTTATTACTTTTATCCAATCCTAATATTATATTACCTTGATATTTTTTAACTATAGTCCCTTAGTGGCCAAATTAGTAAACAGCTCTTCTAATGGCCAATTCGCAACTAGCAGCCAAATGAAATAACTAAAACAAATTCAATTACCCCATACAACAAACCAAGTTATCTGATTTATTTAGAAAATCAAATATACTAATATAATGGATCAAGTAATCTAATATTTTTTAGATCAAGTTGTGCAATTAATTATATGAAATCTAAAGAACGACCATAATACTCATTCATAATTATTTTCCAAGAGCTAGTGATAATATAAGCATTTGTCTCATTAAACTTAGGAGATATGTTGGTCATGTTCTACACTACTATCTACTCATTACACCATTATCTAGACCTACTACATTACTCTCCATATTTCTCTCTGAAAAATATATATAAGAGATAGAGTATTTTCTCTATCTTATCTCTCTTTTATTATGTTCAAAGTTCATTTTATTTCTCTTATTTCTGAATTCTGAATCCATATTTCACATTAGATAACTTGTACAATTTTCAATGGTAATTTATTGTAGTGATGAGTAAAAGGATTTGATTCCATAACAAAATATCTTTCATAATATACTATAGCAGCAGAATCAAACAGATGTCGGATCCTAAGATCCTGGTGCCCAAATAATCCTTGAGGTTGAATTGATTCTTTAGCTTAATAAGATCTTGGAATCTGTCTCTATGATTTGTAAGGTAAAACTCTTTAAACACCTTGTACTTGCTGCATAAGACATTTTAGATTGAAGTGATGTATTGAGATATGCATTGATGAATTCGAGTCTATCAATAATGGTGCATAACAACTTGGAAACACATCTGAGGTGTAGTAAAGTTTTCATACTCAAAATTGAGAGCATGTTGAAGATAATATCACGAAAGAACTCGGGCACATTTGGAAAATTTTTCCTATAATCATTTGAATGACTTAGTTTCTGCGAAGGCCAGATCAAGTTCAACTTTTACAGGTAGTGACAAATCCTTGTGTTTTTGGATACATACCTGAAATAGATGGGATATTGGATTATTCAGTTACTGTAATGTTTACCACACTATATTTTAAATTCTTATTGTTCTATTTTTAATATAAGTGTCAGATTAAAATGAAAGTTTAACTTATTAATGATTGATATCAATATTTAATCAAAAGAAGATATTTAATTATTATTCATTTAATTTTTTATTTTAAAGTGCTTAATTATTATTATGATTCTAATCAATTATAAAAAAAAGTTGAGATAAATTCATTAATAATATAATAATATGTATCAATTTTTATTAAATATGAAAGATGCCTTATTAAATAATTACTAATTATTAATAGATCTATAATCTTACATGTTATGATTGTTATTTGAGTATAATTCTTAAGCAATAATAGTATAGTAAGAAATGATCAAAGCCATTATATCAATAACTAATAAACAACTAGAAATAAGCAATGAAAATCTATTGAAATCTTATGTTACCTAAGAGAAAAGTATTTTGATTTTAAAACATTAAAACATAGCTATAAAAATTAAAAGGCTGGAGTAGTAGCATATAATCATTCAGTATTATGAATAGCTGTGAGGTTAGGCTACCATTATCATGTGAAACAAGACTTTCACAACATCATTCCATACAATTTGACCAGGTTCTTAGCACGACCAACCATTCCAATATCCAATTTCCACATTCAGCAAGTTATGCTTTACATTTATTGATATTGTCATCTGCATTATGTTTGATCTTATATAACCAATTTGTATGAATGGCTCTTTTTCTTGCAAGTAAAATAATTAGTTTTTAGGTATTATTTTTCTCCAAAGCATCCATTTAATCATATATAGCACTTATCCATTTATCATCTCTTTTTGCTTCTTTGAAACATTTAGGCTCATTTTCTATTAATACTTATGCAATAAAGCATAAATCATTTATTTTGAATGTAGGTATGGTTATATGTAGGTGCTTTGGTCATGGATATTGTATTTATAATAAAGTCTTCCATCCATGCAGATTTGTTTCTCTATCTTTTACTTTATTGTATTTTAGGTGGTGGTTCTTGAATTGGCTCAGTATTAAATGTTGCTAGTTCAGGTAAGACTTGTTTTGAGTTATCTGTATTGGTAATGGTAATGTATGAGGGATGTATTTTTCTTGTTTGTATGGATATGTATGTTCATGGAATGATACATCTCTTGACAATATTATTTTTTGAACTTACATATCATATAGTCTATAGGATTTGACTCCTACCTCATATCCTAAAAAAACACATCTTAGGGCTCGTAGATAAAATTTTTATTTAGAAGGATGTGTATTGGTGGCAAAACATAAAGTACCAAAGACTCTTAAATTAGAATAGTTTTATGGTTTACAATAAATGATCTCATATAGTGTTTTCCATTACAATAGAGGATTAGGTAATCTATTTATTATGTGTGCTACCATAAGTATAGACTCTCCCTAAGACTGTTTTGGTAAGTTAGACTCAAATATAAGAGCTTTAGCAATGTCTAACAAATGTCTATGTTTCCTTTCTGCTATCCTATTTTGTTAAGGTGTAATACAAGTTTTTTTGGTGAACAGTGCCTCTTTCTTGTACAATTTATTTGCATGTTGTATTTAGAAATTATGTACCATTGCTTGTTCTAAGTATTCTCACTTTTTGGCTAAACTGTGTGTGAATGTATGTTAGAAAATGCTTAATAATGATGGGGACATAAAACTTATCTTTTAGCAAATAAACCCAAATGGATCAGGAAAAATCATCCATTATTGTTAAGAAATAAGATGCACTAGTAATAGAATGAGTCAAATAGGGTCCCTACAAATCCATATGTAATATTTCAAAAATGTATTTAGAAGAAATACAACTCTTTAGAAATAGTAATCTATGTTGCTTAGTTATACAACAAACTTTGCAAGCTATGGGTTTTATATGGTCTCTTAGGAAAGGAATATGGTTGAGTTTATTGAATCATGTATGCCCTAATCTTTTATTCCAAATGAAACTTTTCTCTTAATCTATATGGTTAGTTCTAGCACCATATAAGTCTATATCGAGTCTTTGAGTATATAGATTATCCTTTATTTCCCCTACATGGATAGTTTATTTAATCCTCAAATCCTACACAATACAATTATATTGGTAAAAGGATACAAAAAACTTGGAAGCTTAGGTTAGTTTTTGAACTGACTATAGCTTTTATGTGAAATTTGGTATATAAAGAACATCATAAAGAGTCAAGCCCTTGTATAGGTTAATGGTTCCCTTGTAAGGGGAATATCAAATTAATCCATCTAGTAAAGTAAGTGGCACTGGGTATGGGAATTTTATGATAGATGAAAAAAATGCTTGAATCATGGCACATATGTGAAGTTGCATCTATGTCAATGACTCATGTGCTTACATATTTCAAAGGAACAAAAGAATAATAAACATAATTCGTACCTATAGGTCATGAGAACCCTACACACCCAACTATCTTTGCACTTATGTGCATCTACCCTTGGAAATACTTAGTGAGTTCTTATTGTATGATTATAACTATATCATTGTTTCGTTTCTTTTGTTCCTCTAACATTGGCCTTCTCCTTTCCTCATTTACTCTTCATCTCGGTAAACCACTCCAGGTAAACCACTCCAAGCACATATTTAACTTAAAACAAGTTTCTCGAATATGCCATGTATTTCTGTAATAAGTACCTAGTCTACTCCCCTTATCCTTCCTTTTGTTACCTCCTTTGGTTATGTCTTGGATATAAAATATTGGATCTATGATATTTGTACCATGATTCTTCCATTATTTCTCTACATTAGTTAGCATTTCATAAGCTCTATTTATATATGGTAATGGTTCCATGATTAGTATTGGTTACGTACATGATCATAAGTATCATTTAACCCCATTAAAAACTAGATTAGATGATTTGTATTAACACAAGTACAATGTTATGTTATTGCCTCGTAGGTGCATTTTGGTTCATGTCTCAAGCAATTAAGCTTATCCTAGAGCTTCTTCATCTTAATGAAATAAACAGCCAAAGATGAGTTACCTTGAATCACTGAGGATATCTCTCAAGTCAATTGGTAAAGTAGCAACCCATTGCTTTCCCCATAACACTCTTTAATCTTCTCCCATAAATCTTTTTATATACAGAAACACACTAGCGAACTCCTTAGCCATTGAGTGAAGGATCCATGAAACAACCATATTGTCAACTTTATGCCACCTTTTGTACTCCTTTGAATTTGATACAGGTTTTGAGCATTGACCATCCACCAAAACAATCTTGTCCTTGACACACAGAGCAATGGTCATGGCTCATGATCAAGAGAGATAGTTTAAACCATCATAATAACAAGTTGCAAGTCTGGCTAATCTGAGTTAAACAATGTAAGGACGCCAGTAGATAGATCAGTAACATCATAGCCTATTTCTTGTATTTTAAGAACCATGATTGAATCCATTTTTAAAGAGAACAAAATGTATTGTATCATAGGCTGTAATACCATGTAAAGAAAGTAATATTGAATTTGTGTATTTATTTCATCTTATCAAAGTTGTATATTATACGTTGTATTTATACAGCAAAGTGTAACCTACTCTACCCCTACAGCTAATATGTACAACTATCCATGATTTGTTACAAATAAACCAAAAATGCAACTTCTCTATTTGTTATAACAACCTTCATATGTTCTATTTCGATCTATCTTCTATAGAAATCTTTAGAATAAACCTTTTTAATCCTAATTTTCTACAAGTATGGAATCAGCTACATCTTTTCTAGCGTTGAGCTTGAAAATTGGGAATTGAAAGATAGCAGAAAACTGCACAGTAGAAAATATTTTCTTCCAAGAAATTATTGTAGAGATCAATGGCATAGTAACGTATTTGTAGCAGTTTGAATGGGCATTCTAGTATTTTCCCGTTCTACATTTTTTTTTTTTTAGTAATAGAATGTTCTCTCGTTTGTGTAGCCGACTTTATACCGTTATCCAATTTCTCCAGTAATTTCTACCACTAATTGGCATGTCGGGTTCGAAGGTTCGAATTAACCCAAGAATTCCTTTGTTGGGCTGCTTTGATTCTTATTTTTCTTTCATGCATGGGGAAGCATTTCGGTCAATAACTGAGTCAAGATCACGGAAAAGGCAAACAATGCCTAATAATGTAAAGACGAGGATAAAACAAGGCCATAATACGGCCATCAATGCCAGTGATGGGCTAGCAATAGGAAGGCACTAGATAAGGCTAAAATCACCCTCCCCTGATGCATCAATACACCGATTAACTGTTAATGCAAACGACAAATAAAGCCCTTCCTCCAATGAGAAAGTTTCGAGAAGATCATGTAATATTTATGTGTTTTCGCTGGATCCGAGGATTCTTGTCTTGTTTCCAAGTTCAGTTCGTTGATTTTCCATGTCTGAAAATGTAGTTCTGTCAATCCAATCAAATAACTTGGAGACGATCCACAAGAAACTGATGAATCCTTCTTAACTACTACTTATATATATGTATGCAGCATCTTGGAAGAAAGATTCAGTTTCTTATAACTCTTCTTGTTTTTCACAAGCTCTGATCTTACATGTTTTGTTGGGGAGATCCTCAAGAAGAAAGCAATCATCTGCATTGCCAAGCTCTGACAGGTTCCTCACGACGGCAAAAGTGGTAACCAGCTATTCTAATTGGAACTCTTTGGCTAAATCCAGGGTTCTTTAATAGGATTAAAGGGACATGTAAAAAGGGTGGGTATCAACTTGTGCATGTTTTGATGTTTAATGCATGAAATAATTGTTGTTATGTTTATGTTTGTTCGTTGTGATGTACAAGAGTAGAGATTTTTTTGATAACAATTCCACCCTTGTGTTCTTGCTTACGATTTTGTTCCTTAATAAAACAGAAACTTGAAGTTGAGATTCAGAATCATGATGCTTGTGGGAACCTGGTATATGTGTCTGTTTATATATACACAAAGAGTCATGGAAAAATCATAAGCAGATAATAACAGCAAGTACGTACAAGAGGATTAACCCGTTTAATTCTTACTTTGATTTTCAGCCAATGCTGGAAAACCTGACAAGAAGCACCCCCACTGGTGAGTTTGACATTGCTTGGAAGTAGCAGAGTTCTAATGATGTTTGTTCCCCTCATCTAAGCTTTTCACATATTCGATCATCCAGAATCCTGGCACATTGGCCCATATCGACAAGCTTGTCTCATGCCTCTGCAGGACTCCATCCCATGTGAGATGGCAGAAAATGTCAGAGATCTGAAATGTGCTGTCAACAATACCTATTTATTCACACCTTGATATGAACAAGTTAACTACATTATTTCTACCCCTAGCCGTTGAATATGACACCTAGCCGGATGCAGAACGCGTTTACTAAATAGCCATGGTCTTCAAGGATTGGTTGTTCCGATTCAAAACCTGCCATTTTACATATTAACGTCAAGTTTCTTCATCATCGAATGATCCAATTAAACGTGGTTTTTTGAAATTCCATCGACAAATTCTCGTTTCTTTCTTCCCCACGAAAAGATTTACTATAAATTGATTATATATTTAATATGAGAAAACTGTTATTATCATGAAATCTTTAAACATTATTGAATATCATCAAACATAAAGGAAAATATTAAAATAATATTTACATAAATATGGGACTAATTAATTTTGTTTTCTAGCTTATTATTTTAGGTTTAATTACATTTTATTTGTCTTTTTTAAAAAATTTACATAGTAGTATTTTAATTTTTATAATTAATCAATCATTTTCTTAATTTGCTTTATGAATTTTATCTTATTTAAAGACTAATTGTTGTAAAATAATGTCAGCTAATTAGTAATTCTTTTTTATTACGATTTGAATATGAAATTTTTTTAAAATTAATGATTATTAAAATATAAAAATTATATTTTTCTAAATTAATATTAAAAATATAATTTATATTTCAAATATTTATTATAGATTTTCAAAATTATTAAATGATATTTTTTTAGTATATAACGCATGTTATTTTCTATCAAAACATGTTTGAAGTTTGAAGTTAATGATGATTAAAATATAAAAATATAGTTTTTAAAATTATTTTAAAAATATTTTATATTTTTAGAAAAATACAAATTTTCATATTTTTGTAAATTTTGAAAAAAGCCCTTGTAATTATCTCAATTTATTATTATGCCCAAGATCTTGGTTATTGCATTGGTGAGTTATTATATTATAAATTAAGGTGTTGTATTAACATATAGCATAATTTAGAATTATGAGTTGTTTGAGATTTTAACTATAAGAGAATTATTGTTATACCAAAACTCAATTTTGAATATTTTGATTTGTAAATAAAATTTGAATAGAAGTAGATATATAAAGCAAATATTAATGATTGTTGATCTAAATAAGATTGAAAATCTTAATTATATTATGATTTATTTAATATAATTAACTTATATATCATATGTATTTATTTAATACGTTTAAATATAAAATAGTTTATCATTAATAAATAAAATTAAAATAATAAATTTTTATGTTATTAAATTATATTTAAATAGAATTAGTTTATAAAATGATCTAATCTGTATCATATTATAATATCATATTATAATGAAATTATAAATAATTTAAATTTATTTTTTATATTATATTTAAATTAAATTAATAAATTACTTAAAAACAATTGAGTATAAATTTAGAAAATAGAAGGCATTTAAAGAAATTAATTTGGAAAGGTGAGTGGAGTATGGAATCAAGTTTAAAGAAATGGACAAGTTTTTCTGGGGGAGCAGATGGCTGTCTCGAAATTCCAGGCATATGGACCAAGTCGGTGATTATTTTCCTGACACGATAGCATTCCCAAGATTACACATCCTGAGGGGCAGATGCCTTCATCCTTAATTTCTTTTATTATATGCTTAATTTCTTTTAGATCAGTTGTGATGTGAACATCATCATTCCTTCAATTGGATTATGTCATTATTAGACACATTGTTACTTAGTTATGATTGCATCCCCAAAAGTCCTTTCTAATTTTATTCGTTCGTGTATGAAAGTTATGACAATCTTTTTGGGTACGTAGGTGAACTCTCTGACCATGCCATACAAGATTTCAGGTTTCACATTGACTTGGAACTGTACCCTTTTGCATGTTAAATATAAAGCTTGGCAGCAAAAAGTTATGGATTTTTACTTTCTTTCTTTTAAGCATTTCTTAATTTATAATATTAAATTATAAGATAGATTATTATGAGCCTCCAAGATTACTGATTAATTATAAAATTAACTTTTTTAATGATTTCATTAAAACATCTTTCTATTTTAATTTTATTTATGAAGATACTTCAATTACCTAATATCATTAAGAAATATATGAGTAAATTATAACTAGCTACTTTGTTGGGCACGACCGATATATTTTTGAAAAGAAATGCAAAATTGAACAAAATGAACACAGAAAATTTAACGTGGTTCACCCTTAATTTTGGGCTACGTCCACGGACAAAAACTCACAATAATTCTTCCATTATTACAAATAGTAGATACACAAAGGATAAAATAAAATAGTGGCTCACAAGGTGTTTCCCGACCTAAAATTAATAACCTCACTATTTTTTCTCTCCAACCTCAGAGCAATTTTTCCTTTAGCTCTGACTCTTTGTTTTTGTATTTTTGTTGTTGTGTTTTTTAGCAGAATGGTTGAGTGCTTTTTATAGGCACTCCTACGCATCCGAGACAGGCTGTCAGCACCGAACGCAGTGCTGACTTTTCCTAAGACACCTACCCCTTTTTTTTTATTGTTCAACATTTGCTGCCACCGAATGCAGCCCAAAATCTTGACTCGTGGTGTCCCTTCATGTATGAGGGACCCATGCCAACACTATTCATGTCACACCTAGCCCATACCTGAAGTAACATGCTCCCGTAATATACACGACGACCTTTCATACGGAAAACCACTATGTACACTACAAGGGATACGTATACATGCATAATAGACGTCGTATGGGGACAACATAAATACCGGTGGTGTAAAAGTCGTAGCATAACAAAATAAAACCCCGGTCAACTCATATACATTCAATAGTATGAACAATTCTTTATATAAAAACGTATTTATTAATATACAAAGGTCCGGTTACATCCCTGTACAACCCACCACCAAAATACAATTACACTGCTGCCAAATGGTCTATACAAGCCACACTAATGAACTAAACAAAAGTAAGGAGCATGCTCGGCTGTCCAGGACCACCTCGAGAATAGGATTGCTGTCGAATCCGACTCCCTGCCAACACAAACGATCACTACTCAGGGCCCTCAACTGTAGGCTCAGAACCTGCATCCATCAATTGATAAATGATGAGGATAAAACTCAGTGGTGCTAGTGAATATATAAACATACACAAACCAGATAAAATAAATGCAATGTCATGCTTGCACCCTTTTTCCCTCTTTCTTTTCTATTCTTTCCCTTTTTACTGTATTATGCACAATTTCCTACCATGCTGGGTCCTTATATGTACCGGTACTTAACTCTCGAAGGAGGGCAACTGTTATCCGGGTCCTTAAACCCCTTTTTCCTCTATGTCTCGAGACTCAACTTCCGTAGAATGCAATATAATATACGATTTCATTATAGAATCCTGTAATATATGACCCAGCATGCCTTTTTCCTCTTTTCTCTCACTCTTTTCTTTCATTCTCAATCCCTTATGTCATGTTTATGCCTATATACAATGATATAGTAAGACAGATACAAGCAGGGCATAGTATATCAAACAATCATCAAGCTCACATCATAAGCACATAGCATATATGGGAAATGAATCCCCAATTATCAATCTCTTGGTCGTACTAGGCCTAAAAGCATAAGAAAAGGTAAATAAAACTTGAAACTCAATCTAGCACAAACCTATATCAAGCTACTTCTAGCGTCTAAATCCGTAGACCAAGCACTAGACTCGTCTAACAAACTTCTACACGCTTTATAGCATGAAGAAAGACTGATTCCAGGGGTTAGGGACATTTTGGAAGAGTTTGGAAGGAAGAAAATTAAGAAAATCTAAATTTATCCTCTTAAAAATGGGGTTTTAAGTCACGTACGGCCGTACCAAACTCCGTATGCCCGTACCAAACTTAAAGTCTTGATGCCCTGTTTTTCTTACAAGTAACCATACGGCTGTATGTCAAATGGTACGCCCGTACCACCCCAATCTTCCTGACAAACCCATTTTCCTACAAGTTATGGTACGGTCATACAGCCTCTTGGTATGCCCGTACCATCTCCAGGAAACTTGGTACGCCTGTACGGGTATCCGTACGCCCGTACCAAGCCTTAGAAAACCAAGACATCCCCATTAGTCCCTTACGCACCTGATACCTACTAAAACACTTCTAAACCCATCCTAAACACATCAGAATAGTTGTCCCTCATCCAACCGAGAAGTCACGCTTCCCAATAAGATGATAGCATCATAAACAATATCACAATACATCATCATATAGAAACACATACGCATACAGACCTCTATACGTATACCAGACACATCACTCACATGGGTGTGACAACTCTCCCCCTCTAAAAAGAAATTTTATCCCAAAATTAGAATCGAACTTACCAGAGAACAATTGAGGATATTGCTCTCTCATCATAGTTTCCCGCTCCCATGTCGCATCTTGACCCGTGTGATAGTTCCATAATACCTTAACCAAAGGTATCTGTTTATTCCTTAATTGCTTAACTTCCCGGGCCAAAACACTTACGACTGTATGTTTGAGAGATTGAGGTAATATCGGCTTTTTATGAGTAAGGAGAAATATGCCTTTGGATAAACTAGAATTAAGTTCTTAGGGCATGTTATCAAGCAAGGTCATATTTATATGGCATGTTGAAAGAAGTGGTTGTTAACAATTTAGTGCTATAACTACCTAATATGTTGAAGCCTTTTAAACTACAGATAAATGCCTTTGACTTTGCTTTTGGAGGGGGTGTTAATGCAGGATGGACACTTGATAGCATTTCAGAATTATAAGTAGAGTGAAGCTGAGAGGAGATACTCAACTCATAAAAAGGAATTATTAAGGGTGATTTATTATTTGAGAGTTTAATGTCATTATCTGATAGATGCTAGGTTTATAGTAAAGATAGATAAAACTGTAGTGAGCCACTTTCTCATTTAGCCTAAGCTCACTTTGAAACAAGTAAGATGGCAAGAACTTTTGGTAGAGTCTGAGTTCTAGTTTGAATACAATTTAAGGAAGGCAAATCAGCTAATAGGTTCATTAAGTAGAAAAGTAGAGTTGTAATAAAGAACTTTCTCATTTATCTTTTAGTAAGGTAAAGATATCTTTATGGGATCAAGTACGAGAGAATTTGACCAAAAACCTAAAGGCGATGACCTTGATAAATCTAATAAACTAAGGGAAGACAAGATAATTTAGGATGGAAGATGAACTATTGCTGATGAAGCTAAATTGATTATATGTACCATGAATAGGGAACTTAAGGAAGGTACTTATGCAAGAATGCCATGATACCTTATGGGCAAGACATTTGGGGTGGATTTGTACACAAGCTCTTGTATAAGTCATACATTAAAACATGTTCAATTTTATAATAAGATAAGGTGGTCAAGCAGAAGACAACAAGATTGTTAGACCCCTTATCGGTGTTAAGGCAATCATAGGAAAGTGTATCTTAGACTTTATCACTTGTTTGCCTTTAATAAGGGAGTTTGACTCTATCTATTCTAGTGGTGGTGGACACATTTTCCAAATATGTTACCTTTATTCCTATGTCCAAATGTTATAAGTCTGAGGATACTACTAGGGCATTTTTCAAGTATGTGGTGAAATATTATAGAGTTCTAAAGGGCATCATCATCAATGATTGAGATGGACAATTCCTTAGCACATTCTGGGTTGATTATTCTGATTGTTAGGGTCTAGGTTGGATATGTCAGTAAGCTCTCATCCCTAAACAAGCAACCAGATAAAGAGATTCAATAGTATGTTAGAGGAATACTCAAGGCATTTTATGAACTACAATCACACAAATTGGGCATCCCTTCTTGACATTGCTTAATTCTGCTTTAACTCTCAAAAGTGTTTCACTTCTAATAGAACTCCTTTTAAAAATTATTACAAGGTAACAACCTTAATTTTCATACTCTATTAATGTTATCTATACAAGGAAAATCCTAAAGCTTTCAATTTTACCAAAAAATGAAGGCAAAATGAAGAGATTGCTAAGACATATTTAAAGAAAGCATCATAGAGGATGTAGCAACATGTTGATGCTAAGTGACGATAAGTACAATTTTATGTGAGAGATAAGGTGTTGGTCCAGTTGTGACTTGAATAAATTCGATCAAAGAACAAAGATAGATGGTTGATGTCAAAGTATGAAGGACCAATACCAATAATTGCTAAAGTTGATGCATCTACTTATGAGTTACAACTACCTAAGTGGATGAAGGTGCACTTGATGTTTCATGTGAGCTTACTATGTCCTTATCATGTCGACAAGGAGGATGATGCTTGTAATCAACCTACTAGACCAATAGTCTTAAAGATGAAGATGAACTCAACAACCAAGGTGGTGGAGTAGATTTTAGCAGATCATACAATGTTCATAATCAAAGGCAATGATATGAAGTATCTGATGAAGTGAAAAAATCAACCAGAAGAAAACATCAACTGGGAGAAGGATGAAGATCTTCATGAGTTTAAGGTCAAGATAAAGGAGTTTCTAAGAGGGTAATCAATGGGATCATTGACTAATTGAGTGAAGGAGAGTGTCAGGGGGGTGAGGTTTTATGTAAAGATGGGTAGAATAAATATTCACTAAATATATTTTATTTATTTATTTTAGAGATATGATAGGTTAAACTTTTTGATGTCTCCTTCTATCAGGTTCAACTATGCTCTTAATGCTCTTTA
The DNA here is from genome assembly GCA_948192965.1 of Dalechampia spathulata. Classification (NCBI taxonomy): domain Eukaryota; kingdom Viridiplantae; phylum Streptophyta; class Magnoliopsida; order Malpighiales; family Euphorbiaceae; genus Dalechampia; species Dalechampia spathulata. The sequence continues at coordinate 22,164 of CANYBF011493308.1, read as the reverse complement.
AGAGGGAGTGACTAGTTGAGCTTAGGTATCATCTTGGAAACAAGTAGTCACATTGTGGGCATTATGGTGCTTGTTTTCTGAGTAGGTTTGTGTAGGATCTTCCCCCTGCCTACACATGGAGCATGAAGATCGAATTCTCTTAATCATTTACTGATCAATGAAAGAAGTGGTCATATTTATCCTTATGTCCTGCTGTTCTTATTTATGCCTTATCATGTGATGGCTTGCTATGCTTATGATTATGGTTGTCTTGCTATGTGTTGCTTATGTTTGTGTCATGCTACATTGTGCTTGCTATAGACAGTTACACTAACTCGAATGTAGGAATTAACCTTATTTCTTATATGTAGACTTAATTAGTTGGTTAGTTTGTTAAGATACCATTACATTTTACCTAAAATTGAAACCTCATTTTTTGACTCTTCTCAAACCATAACATATCCCAAACATCATTAATCATATTAAAAATCAAATTTAATATTTAAAAATACTTTATTAATAATATAAACATAAATATTATTTATCAAGATCAATAACCTTTAAGGTATAACGTTAGTTATTTGGATGTTTTAATAGAAATGACTAAAATATAATCAGATTTTAATTAAATTTTAAAAAATTAAATCTATAATCATAATTAGATCTTAATATGAAAAAGCTCGTAATTATTTATTCATATTTTTTAACAATATTATATAATAATTTAGATATCTTAATAAATAAAATTAAAAATATATAAATTTTAATAAAGTCACAAAAAAATATATTCATCATTAAATGTTAACTTTAAAAGCTTGTAATAATTTACTTTAAATTAAATTATGAGTAGCATTTAAAATATTATATAATATAAAACTCGTTTGGTTGAGTTTTTGGGTTTTGGGTAAAAGTTTTTGGATGCATAGTAATCAAAATTGGCTTTATTTCAAGTAGATGAATGATTCAGAAAGTGAAGCATTTCAGGTGGAGGTCACGTGCATGCACTATGAATTTCATTTCAACCTTCAACTAATTCCTACTTTCATCATTCACTCTTGTGGGTTTCTTTTTGTTTTCCTTTTCTTTATTAACCCTGTGCTCCTAAATACGTAAAGCTAATAACACAGGAAGAATGATTTTGATTTGTTTATATTAATTCGGTTTAAATGATTTAATTTTTGAATTTTGATTCGAATAGAGAGATATTTAGTAATTATAATGTGACTGAATCTGGTTGATAATAGTATTATAGTTGGATTAAAATGGGATTGGTTGAATCTTGAAATCTAGTAAGTGATTATAATGTTGAAGGCATTAGCCTCCTTTTCTCTTTATATTATCATTTTACTTTCTTGTGTTTTTTTTTCTCCTTTTCTATATGAAAGTGATGCCTTTTTTGAATGCAATTTTAGACTGCCTGTAAAGCATTTCTCATCTTTATATACTTTTCATTTACCAAAAAGTTGGATTTACCTATTCATTAAAAAAAAAACTATTATTCCATCATTTTAAAGATTAATACAAAAATTAAAAATATTATTTGAAATTTAAGAATTTTTAAAAAATATATTTATTTCTTTAACTAAATTTTTAAATTTTATTTAAAAGAGATACACATAGAATGAAATGATATTATTTAAAATTAATGATAAATTAAAATTGAAAAGAATATTAAAAAATTATATAAATTTATCAAAATAAAATGATATTTTTAAATAAGATGGAAAAAGTATAATACTCATTTTTATTGAAACTTGAATTTCTTGAATAATTAGAATATGATAACTTTGGATACTCAATCATTGAATAAGCATATGGGTATTGGATCATGATGTTAGAATCCACAATAAAAGCTTATCTAACATTGTAATCCAAATATAACATTATTATATACTATACAACATTATCTTAAAAAATAAAATAAAATAGGCATTTTCGGAAATTGTAATATTGGCACCTGAATTTGTAGAAAAACACAGAGAAATTGAAGTCATTATTAGTGATTTTTCTGGATTAATTATGATAATAATGATATCAGATTGAGTAATCCCTATGCACACATCCCTCTTTCTAACATGTCTATTGAAAGTTTTTCACAAAAACTATAATACAACACATTAAAAAACAAAACAAAAAGGTCATCCAGTAGGTCCCAAGAACATCCCCATCACGCGTCATCTCGATAGTGATGACCTTTTGATTGTTTCAGATTTTACGTTTCAGCCGTCTGATGAAAACCATCTCCTCCATCCTCCCCTCTAATCGCTTCACTCCTCTTCCTTTTCCACTCTTGACTCATAAATGCAAATCAGCCATCGCCACAAACACACGCCCTTACTCTCACTCTATTGATAACATCTCTCTTTTCTTTCTCTTTCGAGTTTTCAGCTTCTGGGTTTCCCTTGTTTTTGCTTTGGGATTTGGATTCTGCCCAAAAATAATGAAAAGCAGTGATTGATTTTAGCAGCATTGTGTTAACTATCTGATCTATCTGGATGGCTGTTGGTTGCAAGTATGAGCATCACCGACCGACACTAGCATATTGGCTTCTTTTATTTGAGAGACTCTTTTGGTCCTGATAATGGCATCTTCTGCCTCTTCGTTTCAAAAGCTGAAGTGGGTATGTCATATTACCGCTCTTTAAGTTAGAAATCTCGACCAAGTTTCATGCTTTATTTGATGGTTTTTTTCTTTTTCTTTTTTTGCTTAGAACTTCATGTTTAGTTCAGTTGTTTCAAGTTGGCCTGCTTGATGCTATTGTTTGAATATTTATGCTTTTATTTCAAAGTGTGCATCTTTAAGTTGAAATTGAAGTTGGCCAAGTATTTTAATGTCAAAGTTTACATCTTTGAAGTTGAAATGAAAGAATGAAAGTGCTTTTGGTTGATTCAAAGCCAATTGATATACTTTTTGATTCCTGTTAAAGTTGAGGTAGGAAACAAAGAGAAGTGCTTCATTTAAGAAAATTAACTTTCACCTTTTTGTCTTTCTACTTATGAGAATACAATGGGGGTAGTACTGTTCACTAGTCTTCAAAATAAGTGTAGTGGGTTGTGCTGTTTGAATATGTATGGGGGATCTTTGTCCTTTACATTAATTGAAGCAACAGAAAGATACCAATTTTCTAAGATGATGACAGGTTGATTTGCCTTATCTTAATAGTTTCATAGAAAAAATGGTTTCCAATATGGACCACCTAATGTTTGCTTTCAATGCTTATCTACCTCTATTTTTGTCTAAATGTTTGACATTTATCGTCTTTTTACAATCAATTTGAACATTATTATGGAAGGTGGGAAGCTGATTTAAATTGATTGTCATCGTTTGATGCAACTATGATTCAAGTGATGTAAACTTTGAAGACTTTATGGTGCGGTCAGGCTCTTATGATTCTTGATTTCTGTATGATCAAACTGTAACACTATTATTGGCTTTATAGTTGATTTATAATAAGAAATGAAGCAATCCAGGATGCTCAAACAAGTTGGAAATGTTAACACATGCTACCCGATGCTAATGTTCCCATGCAAGAACTTGATTTTGGTTGTACTTAGTCCTGGATGTGAATTTACCATTTGCTCTTCTTTTTCAAATTTCAGTTCCTTTCTGTATTCGGAGTGGCTGACATCTTTGTTGAGCTGAAAAGGTTACATTAGAGCCTCTTTGTTTAAGATCTTCAGGAAGAATAGGAAGTGGAAGAACATCTGAAACTGCTTAAGTTCTAAAACAATTATTTGGTCTATGGAAGACCTCTCAAGGCTGAAAGTAAATTTCAGAGGCCAGCAAGCATTAGGAACTGCTGAGACTGTAACAGCTCGAGGAAGGCCGATTGTGAATCTTCATGATAAGCTTAAACCAGAAATGCATGCTTTCTCATTTACTGATCATCATCAATGTACTAATACTATAAGAGATATCTCACCTAAACGTTCAAGGAATTTCCTGAAGCAACGCAGGAAGGCAGCACAGGATGAGGAGCTTGTCAAGTATATGTCTAATTTGCCAAGTTTTCTAGAGAAAGGGGCCTATCGCCAAGAGAAAGTTTTAAATGTTGGTGTCCTTGACTGGAGCCAGTTAGAAAAGTGGCAGTATAGCCAGAAACAGGTATTGCAGAGAAATTGTAGGCATTCACTCTCACGTGGTTGCTCATCCTCGTCCATGTCAATAGAAGAATCATCTGCTAACTCTAGTTGTGAGCAAAGTTGCTCTCCTGCTCATCAAAGGTTGCATCGGCGATCATTGCAATTTCATTTGACATCTCCGACAAATGTCCTGTCACAAGATATCAAATCATTCGGAAAGTTTCAACATGTCAAAGGTGCTCAGCCTAACATTACGATAGAGCAAGAGAAGTTTGTTAGCATGGATAAAATTTTCTCCAAATATTCTACCGAAATCAAACCAGACGATATCAAAGATTTGGATTCACAGACAAAGAGAGAAAGTGGAACTTCTAGCGCAGAAAGTCTTGAGGCACCGCAGAAAATGAATGCAAAGACAAACACCAAAAATGGTGAAAGTAGTAAGACCATGAACGAATTGCAAGGACAGCTTTTCCGAGGTGATCATTCCCGGTTTTCCAAGCCAACAACCTTGTCAAACTCTAAGGAAGCAGAGGCAATTCAACAAAGCTTTTCAGAGATGCGTGACAGTAGCTCCGGAGTGGTCCCTACTGATGTCCCACTCTCTTGCCCACCGGTTTGCAAGAGTGATGGATGCACGGATATAAAACGGTGCTTATCAGAAGCAGGGAGCGTCAGCTTTTTGCCTCATTCATCTCAAGCAGTGCTCCATCAAGTCAAAAAAGGAATCAGTCCATCCCGTTGTAGAGTTTCAGAAATTAGTAAATCAAGTCCGGCATCAATCGCTACAAATTCAAAAGCACCTCCAGCAGGTTTGGACCTGAAACCAAGCAAGGCAGCTGCTGAAAAACCAAGAAGCACTTCACCTTTTCGCCGACTAAGTATTGGTATGGGCAAGATAAGCAAAACTTTCAGTTTCAAAGAGGATTCATCTCTGCCAAACTTGAGGACAACCCCTAATTCTGCAAAATCTACTCCAGAGAATTCCACAATCCCCTCTTGCCAGAATACTTCCAGTGATTCACGGAATGCTACAAGTAGAGCCAGGGCAAGCCCTCTGAGAAGGTTATTGGACCCACTACTGAAACATAAGGCACCAAACTGCCATCAGTCTGGGGTATCATTGCAAAACGATTCAGTATTAGTCGGTGGAACCTGTAAGTTAACCAGAGGACAAATAGATTCTTCAACGGGAACTAGACATCCAGGGATTGCAAAATTTGATATGGCAAGTTGTAGGGAAATCAACATTGATGATTCATCTCGTCAGAAAAAACATGGATCATCAGCATCTCAGGCTTTTGTGCGAGTTGCAGTTAAGCATGGTCAACCTCTTTTCACATTTGCAGTTGGCAATGAACGGAACGTTCTTGTAGCCACCATGAAGAATTTGAGCAACTCAACGGAGGGTGACTACACCTCCATTTACACATTCTTTGCTGTTAAAGAAGTCAGGAAAAAGAATGGAATGTGGATAAACCAGAGTAACAAAGACAAAAGTCATGATTATATTCCTAATATTATAGCTCAGTTGAAGGTCTCTGGTTCTCAGTTTTCTGATTCTCTTTCCAGAGAATTTGTCTTATTTTCTGTGGACCTAAGCCATGCAGATCATCAAACATTAAACCTCCAGGCAGATGATGAACTTGCTGCCATAGTTGTCAGGATTCCAAATGTTGTGAATAGAAGCGCAGAGAAAAATGGGAATCGGACTATCAAGTGCGATGATTTTCCAAAGTTGAGTTCTGATTCTACTTCTGGAAACGGCCAAAGCCTTGTCAGCACAAGAGTCATTCTTCCAAGTGGTGTTCATAGTCTGCCAAATAAAGGTGGGCCTTCATCGTTGATCCAGCGATGGAGATCAGGTGGTTCATGTGACTGTGGAGGTTGGGATTTGGGTTGCAAGCTTAGGATTTTCACCAATAACAGCCAACAGAATAGGAAATCGGCTTCAACTGAAGCTTGTTTAATATCAGATAGATTTGAGCTCATCTCCCAGGTAACATCCTGTTTCTCTTTTACCACCTAATTATTCTCTAAACCTGTAATTGCCAAATGACAACTCTTTCATTCGACATTTTTGAACAGGACGGAGAAGAAGAGAGCCGAGCCGTCTTCACTTTGGCTCCATTCAAGGATGGGATCTATTCACTAGAATTCACTTCATCATTTTCAATTCTGCAAGCGTTCTCCTTGTGCATAGCAGTTCTAGACAGTAGAAAACTATGCGAGACCAAACAAGACAGCAGTCTGATGATCAAAAGAGAAACTTCTCTAGGAACCATATTGGCACAAAATGATGGAATAATGGCAGCATCAAATATATGTCAGATCCACCCGATTCTCCAGTAGGAAAGGGTCTAGTTTTCCTGATGGATGGTGTTGTAATTACAGGATATGGTACAGATAGATAAATAGCCAGTCTGACCGAGTGGTAATACCCTGAAATCCTGGATAGAGAAAGGGCATGTGGAAAATAAGCCTGGAGAGTCAAATCTCCAGGAATCCTGAAAAGCAGTATAGTTTGTGTGATTTCCAAGTTCTTTCTGACAAATAGAAACAATATTAACCGTACGGAGAGAAATAGTATCATCATCCGTGTAAGTGTGCATATACTGAATCAATGATATATGCTTTTAGCAACTTGAACTTGGAATTTTGGTTCTTTTTGATGCTCCATCCCATTAATCTAAGCTATTTCTCTTTATTCCTTACGAGTACAATATTCGATAAACTACGTATCAATGACTCAAACCAAAGTCATTCTTCTTTTAAAAGGATATTGCCCAAATATTTAAAATTAACATATATTTTTTGTAATTTTGTATTTAATTAATAATAATAAATAATTTAATCAAAAAAATAATTACATCATTCACATTTTAAAATGATTATTGGATCTAAACAAATCCAAAATAACAATTAGAAAGTGATTAAGATTCGTAATTATCTTTAATAAATCTCTGATTTTGATTTTCTGAAGGAAGAAAAGGAATGAAAGGCCAAACCAATTCAAATATTTGTTGGGTCAAGCGGTTAATGTGGAGATTAATTTAATATTAATATTGTTAATTGGGAGTGTTAATGTCAAACCGTATTCTTTAATTCCCATAATGCCCCTTTACGTTGATCGCCAGGTTCTCAAGGTTTTTCCATCTCTCCTGCCTTCTCTGCAATGTTCCTTGCCTGTTGCGTTCTCTCGATTTTTTTTTTATTTTCACTTTCTGGGTGTGGCTTCCGATTAAATGTTTGTCATTTTGCAATTGGACTTTCAGCTTTGGAGGAAAATTTGCACAGAAACTTTGATAGAAGTTGCATTTGTTGCAGACAATTGGAAGCCTCTTGTAGCTGGAATTGTTTTCCAGGTTTTCATTTCAATTATTGACCTTTACACTTCTCTATGTTTGTTTTACTAATAACGCATCCTGGAACTCTTAATCATCATCATCATCATCATTATAGATTGTTAGTCATTACAAGATTTTGTTTACTCAATTTATTTGGTAATTTGATTAAAATTTTGAGATGGGCATTCTTCATTTTTTTGCCTAAACACTACTTTAGTGAAGAACCAAATTCACGAGTGGTTATAATCAAGGTCTAATGTGAGATTGCAGCAATTCTCTATTTATTTTTGGTTGATATCCTTGACATTGTTTCTCTTTAATTAAAGGACTTCTAAAGAATACTACCTGGAAAAATATACTTCTTTATCTTTTGAAATGATGGTGAATTAGATTTTGAACTTCCTTGAAAAGCAAACCTGTATACATGTGGAACAAAGTTGTATGCTTCTGTATTCCTGTTGTATGTGGTGGCAGCTTTTACACTGCCTTTCAGAAGTATCATAGGCTTTTTGAGCTTTTTACTCTATTTCCTGATTAATGGTCGTGTATACGATTTGTGTTTCCTGCAAGTATCATCCTCTTATTTTACTTTAATCTTCTTTCTTTTTCCTTTCCTGTCAGATTATTTATTATTCTTTTCAATTTTAAACCCCATGCCATGCTGTTGGAATTTTGTAAATGCATAACGCTAATTGATGGGACCTTTTCTTTTTTTTTTCTATCTACAGTACTTTCATGGAATAGCTGCTCATGGAATTCATTACCTACATACGCCAGGACCAACGCTTCAGGATACTGGATTTTCTCTCCTACCAGTGTGTGCCACTATTGCAAATAGTTGAGCTACTATAGACTTGAATCTTAACGCGCATATTTGTTTTTATGTTTCTTGTTTTGGCCATTTCAGGAACTTGGTCTGTCTAAAGCTTATGTTAGCGAGACTCTGTTTGCTTTCATCTTTTCTTCTTTTGTGTTGGTAAGGGTTTGAAGTCTTGCTATTAGTTTTCGAATTTGTAATCTATGCATCATTGGTTCGACATTCTTTTCCGTAAGGCTATATTTCAGAGAGTGGAAAACGCAAGGAAATGATGGAAGGGGGAAACTTTTCAAGAGATTATGTGTTCTCTCATTCAGTGTCTGTTTCTCTTGCTAGTTGCTAGCTACATCCTACCTAAAATTTAACTAAGTTGGTCCCCTTTATTTTGCCTCTTGGCTGTGGAAAGAAACCATTCATACACACTTTCACAATGTTGTTTTGTATCTAAATCTGGCATTCCATCTGTAAAATGATCCCTCTCTCTGATTATTTAAAGGGGGTGTATTTAACTTCTACACTACCATGCAACTTTCGTTAAGGATATACATATATTATGAGTTGTAAGTTATCATAATACCATGTTTTATCACATTAATTTTATACTTCTACTCCATATTCTATTCTAAGCACATTTGTCTAGAAGTTATCACTTAATTTTTAGTTTATTACAGCTCTACCACTTCTTGACTTTTGTATTATATATTACGTGGTGTTTAATTTAGTAGTACATGCAAAAACAGTTTACTCTTGCAGCACTAGTTGCAAGAGGCCAGACATAAGATTGTATAACTTCTCCAAGTCCTCTTGTTTGCACATGTATGTGTATGCTAATGAGATTTCTATGACCGGAATAAGTAGCATATGTACACAGCTATTGGAAACAGTAAATATGAACTATACGCTTTAAATTGAGTTTGGCAAAATAGTGAATGGTAGAGTACAAGTAAATAATACAGTGGAAGCACTTAGGTCGACTTAATAACCTTAAATTTGCGAATAACAATTTCCACTCTCATGGTTCACCAGCTTCTCACAATATTATTCTGGAGACTTTAGAGAAAATGAACCGCATTGCTATTATTAGTAGCTAATCATCAATGCCCAGTTTCTAATCTATTATCATCTATCATTAATGACTAGCTAGTAATCTTTCTGTTTATTCATTGAATGATCTAGTATGCGTGTTCTGTGGCAGTGGACTTTTCACCCATTCATTTTTCATCACAAAAAGTTCTACACAGCTCTAATCTGGTGCAGGGTCCTTGCTTATTTGGTGGTATGTAGTTTACAGTCTCTTATTTTTCATAAGACCATTTTAACCAAAAGAATCAAGAAAGCTATGGATTGAAAAGTGGTTCTGTCTATTTTTCTAATTAATGGAAAGCCCATGTCAAAAACTGTCATACAATGTTTTGGGTTCTTTTTGAATCGTTCTGTTACTAAATGAAGCACTTCTAGAATCTTCAATTATCTAGGCAGGAGAATGCGGAGAACACAGAATGTTACCGATTTATACTAATAGCTAGAAGAATATGTTTGATTCTTGAAGGTGTTATTTTTGGTTTATTAACCTTGTTTTCTTTTTCTTCTTTTGTCTTTTCAATTTCCTACCTCTGAATTGACAGCTATTCCTTTTCCAGATATTCCGGTCTCCTTTTATCATAATTGATTTTAGGACTTTCGTTCTTTTTTAGGCTTGTCAGAGTCTCCGGATAGTTACATTCTACTCTACTCATCTTCCTGGTCCAAATTATCACTGCCATGAGGTAAGATTTTATGGGCTTGGAATGTAAGTGTCGGTCAATTTCAGGGGTATCCTTTTTTGAATGTTTTAAAGTATTTTGTTGTAATGAGAGCAATTTTTTACAATCAGGTACCACTGTCTCTTTCAGGGCTCGAAACTTGCTAGGCTGCCCCCGCCAGAGAGCGTTATTGAATTGCTTGAGATCAACTGTAAGTTTTGAAGATCACAAATTGTTATTTGCTTTCTTTCACACAGATACACATTTGGTCTATTTACGGTTTATCAGCACCACGATGCTCATTTAACGTCCATTAATTTCAGTTTCTCGTGGAGTTAATTATGGTTGTGGTGATTTGATTTTTTCATCTCACATGATTTTTACCCTTGTGTTTGTCCGCACATATCATAAGTTTGGCACAAGGAGGTAAATATACCCATCCCTAATATTTATCCAACATTTGTTTGCATTTCGCCAGGTGCAAAGACTTCTTCTCATTATTGGTGGCACTATTTTGTCTTAAACCTGCAGGTGCATCAAGCAGCTTGCTTGGTTACTTGCTGTGATTCAGAGCCTGCTTATTGTATCATCTCGCAAACATTACACAGTTGACGTTGTTGTGGCATGGTAAAGTCGTTTGATTCTCATCTAGTAATAGTTCCATAGCAACACTTAATGATTAACTTTTGCTTGTTTAAACCTTATGCAGGTATACTGTAAATCTGGTAGTATTTTTTATTGACAAGATGTTGCCAGGTTATCACTTCACAATTGTTTCTTTGCCCATCTGTATTCCATTATTATTGATGATGGTGTGTGCTTGAAAGAGCTTGAGAGAGAACGATTTATCAGACCCTTTAGTCGTTGAATGGTTGACATGGTTAAACTTCTGTTGGATTACGTTTAGATTATGAAGATTAGTACATGTTTACGTATTCATTGTAGAACTTGCATAGAAATATAGTGAAGCTTCAGGGGGGCAAAATAGCTGGACCAGCCGCTACATTTTCAAGTTCTAGTCATCTACAATTTTCATTTTAAACTTAATTCTGCATGTGTATGTGTCAACTAACATAATTCATATCAACCTAGTTACTCACTACCTGCAATATTTCTTACCTTCCATACACATTACTTCGTGATAGGGTTGTTATAGATTGGTTTGTGTATCTTCTTCTGAAAGCACAAAAGTTTTGATGCTTTGTAGTTTGACGTATCATTTAATAGTCGTTGTATATGTTACAAATCAATTTCAGAAGATATCGAATATGAATTTTTCTCCAAGTCAACCTAAATTTTATGAAATGACAGGAAAGTATGGTTACTGTCAACTTTGATATGCTGCCTTAATCTTATATTTGAGATTTAATTCTTGCATTAACCAGGTTAGCACACCGCAATTAACACTTGTTATCTTTTGTAGAATTGCCTGACCGGTCTGCTGGACTTGTATCGCTGCCACTGCTAGCTTTAAGCAAAGACAAGGATAGCAGGAGTACGGAAGAGCACCTCAAATTACTGAGTGGGGTTTCTGTCGAGACTGCAAAATTGAACATGGATAATTAGCGAAAGGCTTTGGTTATTGTGCTGGATTGATCTCCCTTTAGTCGAAATCTAACGGTTAAAATGCCCCCAGACTCGATAGATGGTAGAACACAAATGGATGACTACGTCAGAGACGTAATCGATGGTAAATTGTACATAGACATCAGCAAAATGCTGAAGATAGCAATGCTGATGTTACTGCATTGATTATGCGACTAAATATTCTTTTCGAGTCGATGCATCATCAAGACAGTTAATGGCTGTCTATAAACCTGGTTTTCGATGTTATTTAAAGCAGAATAAAATGATTTTTTTTTTTGTCATTTCTTTGTTTACTGCTACTTTTTGACTCTAGTATTGATCTGAGTCAGGATGTACAGTCTCTTATATCCTGGAGAACATGTTACATAGGAGAAAAAAAGACACTCAGCCTTGGATTTTGCTGAAATTCTGGTCCACCATTTTTGGCTGATGGATTCTGAATGGGAAAGATAACACGGAACATGGTAATGTTGACAGTTTCATATGTAAGAAGGGTATAACCTTAATGTATTTCTCTTATCATTATGAGATCGGATACCTCTTTAGGCCACCGGGCTGGCACGAGTCACTGATACTGCTGTCTGTGACCCACAGTTCCTTTCTTTCTGTCTTGCTTTCCCTCTTGGGATATTTACAAGTAAACTTATGTTTCGATATAATATGTAGTTTCATTCTTGTATTTGCAATTATAATCCTGGTTGAGTGAAGTTATGTTTTGTTCTGTTATATAATCCCTCTCATTTAATTTTCAATTTCATCTGGGGAGGCATACTTTCCATGTCATAATGCATTGCTCATATGAGCTTGGAAAAATAAGATCATTTGTAGGAACAGATGAAATGCTCTGGCAACCAATTGGCTACAGTTCCTGCCAGCTATCCTCTTTATGTCTTCTGAATGTGATTCTTAAAACGAATCAAAATACCAACTTCTTTGCAAGTTAGAGATTTAATAACATTGCTACGGTATAAAACAACAGAAATTATACATGACATGCCATACTACATGCATACCGGCTTTTACAGGAACACATGACAATCACATGGTAGTGTGCCAGAAGGCAAGACATACATGTATAATTTCAGATTTGTCGTCATAAGCAATAAAAACAACTAACTTGACAGAATTAGAGTTGCATCCTATCTTCTTGTGCAGCTTTTCCTTGGTTACGGGTGGGTATAAAGCACCCACTTGACAGAATTCGAGTTTAATGCATTTTATCCCCGTGCTGCCCCTTGCTTATCAGTTCGAGACTCACGAAAGGACTTTAAAGTGGAAGAGCCAAGAAATGACAAATGCAAGAACCATGCAGGCAAGCAAGAAATTCATAACACGGCGACTGTGCCAGAATGTTCGTGATTCCACCAGTATTACAGGTGCTGCTGGTGCTGTTGAAACTACAATAGTAGCGCTGTGTGCCTCATTAGCCTGTTTACCAGCAACGTTGAGTGCAGTGGTACCACAGATCTCACATATCCTGTTAACGTACCATAAAAGGAGTTGACATGAAGACCAAACTAAAATTTCAAAAAAAAAAAAACAATTGGTAGATCTTAAGCATTGGGAATCGGGGGCGGGGTGAGAATCATTGAAATTTATGAGAAAGAAGATGAAAGGACAATAACCAGCCAATACAAATGCTCAAGTTAGTGAGATATGGATGGACCTAGAGGCACCTTCCACATGGAAAAAGAAGGAAATAAGACAGAATATAAATACTATACTACTAAGAGACCAATACATTATGCAACGAAAGATGAATGCCACATGTAGCGTGTATTTTGGTAACTTGTAGTTATAGTAAGAGGGCCAAGTGAGCTATACTGTATGCAGCAATGTACTTGCTTCATGTTTTGAGAAAATTTTTCACAGTTTTACAGTCAAAAGCTCTAACCCGTTTCTCAATTGTAGATGCTACTCCATATTATTTGCTTAAATGCAAGGAAATGCATGAATGTTTTCTGCACCCAAGATTATCAGTTCATCTAACAAAGTTAAATGAGTTATTCTAATGAGTAAGCTTATCTTCAACAAAAACCTAGCATGCTTGGCCCAAGGTAAAGGGTGATAGATGCATGAGAGACAACTGATCAAAGGAGACAACTACAACAAGACAAACAAATGTCTTTGAATCAATGAACGTATCACACACATTTTCGACATCCATGGATGCAGAACCTCAGCAGGAGAATTAAATATGCATGTGTGCATACAAGCACATGTCCACTGTCCAGAGTCAATGTGCACACAAGGAAAACAAGTTTGTGAGCCAGGCATTGGACCCCACACACCCCTATACTTACTCAAGCATCATAAAATTGGAACCACAAAAATAAGAGTAAAAGTTTTCCGAAAATCATGCTTGAAGAGAAAATTCTTTCCATGAATCAGGACATAGTGGTGGTGACCACCAGAATTGTCATTTCTATGTCAATGCCACTTTCATTTCTCAACTGAACAGTTATTTTCCACTGTTTCCATCCAGCATGCAAAGTGGCAAAAAGGTAAAGACAACCATCCCAAGACAGATGACAGAAACAAGAGATAACAGCAGCTACATAATACAGGAATATGTAAGTGACAAGCAAGAGATGTGTAAACTTTGCTTAGATCCATATGGAAATTTCAATATGCTTATAAGCTATAAGAACGTTCTTCAGAAGATTACGCCAAGTTAATTACTTTTACCTTTGACCCCCAAAAATTAGTACAAGCAGCATATCAAAGTTAAGACGGAAGAAAAGAACAGAATCTAGATAAATGTGATTATCCAAAGAGAGTAATATTTACAAAAAGCAAGCTAAGTTATCAGTATATTATGCAGATTTAGTGGAGATCTGTTCCTATGATTAACTTGAGTTTTGGCAGAAAACAGATAACAAAAGTGGAAATGAAGAAAATACTTAAAAAGGTAAGAATCAGACAAAAATGATCTAGTAAAATCCTACGATCCCATTTCAGGTCCCAAACATTTGAATGCTGGATCCAACAAACTGGTACAAAAGAACTACCTCAAAACAGCTAAACCTCATAAATGGACAGCTGAACTAACACGCAGAATCAGACACAAATCCCACTTGGATAAGGAAAAAAATCACATCACTTGCACAAAAATGCCATCAACTAGAAATCCGAAAAATAGTGAATATACATCTACTTGCAACCAACATTAAAATTCCCTTTTTAACTTTTAGAGAGAAAGAAAGCTGAAATCTTGACTTACGTGTCACCCTTAATCTTGAACCAAGTTTCTGCACACTTCTTATGAGCAGCGGCCAAATCACCTTTACAAGAACAGCCTAACTCAGTAGCCACACCATTCTCTTGGCGATAACTCTCTAAACCCAAATGGCAAATTCTACAATCTTTCTGCGTTATATTATCACCTCCTAAATGCACTTTATCTTCCAAAACCCCACTCTCTAAATCTATCTCAGACGAGCAATCTGAAGCTGAAGAATCCCTCCGGACCCCAATCTCACCGGAAAGCGTTATGTCATTGTCACTGCTGCTACTACTATGGCTAAGGTGGTGATGGTGGTCGTCGTCGTTGTCATCATCGTCGTCTGTGTTGAAATGAGAAGCAGTAGGGTGTAAAGTTGGCATCTTTGGAATACCCAGATGGAGGAAACTGATGAAACGAACAAAAAATTATTTCAAGAAACCGTTAGAGGCGTTTGCCCCGATTAGAACAGAACAAGAAAGACAAAAAAGATGGATTCTTCAGAGAAAGGAAGTTTGAATTAGAAGAGAATTACGAGAAACAAAGAGAGAGAGAGAGAAGGAGACTAGGTAGAGGTGGCGGTGATGGTGTTTATTGTTGTTTCTTGAAAATCCAATAATAAAACTTTAATCAGAGAGAATATAAAAAAAAAAAAAGGAGAGAGAAAAGAAACCATAATTTTCTTTTTCCTGTTTCTGAGACTGTGTGTTGATATCCTTGTGTCAGTTAGAGGACAGTGTTTGGATGAAAAGAAAACGCAAAGAAACTGCTGGAGCAGGCAGAGAAGAACAATTGTGATACTGTTTAGTTGTGTTTATCCTTTTCCTTTATTTGTAATTTCTCTGCATCTTTCCTGCTTTTGCAATGTCTAAGATTCTAAACCATAACTGTTTTCTTTTATAATAATAATCATAATAATAATTAAAGCGCGTACGACACACCCCCTTCTTCTTCCAAAATGTGTTATTTTACGACTAAGAATTAGATCAGGTATTAGTAGATGTCTTACCATTCAATATTAATATTTAATATACGTTATTAGTCATATACTACTCCATATTATTTATTTATTTATTTACAATAAAAATCAAAAATAATGAAAAAGTAGAAGTATAATTCAAAAGAAGAAAAAATATCATAATTGTATAAAATCAAAAAAAAAAAAAAAGAAAGAAAGAAGAGGAGAAGAAGGGTAAAATTATGGTAAATGAGGGATTTGAAAAGAGATAAATTAAAAAGTATAAGATTAATTTGATAAACTAAAAGGTTGAATTTAAAATATGATATTCTTTATAATTACACATCCAAAATAAATTTCAAATGAATTAAACCCATAGTTTGATCATTTGCAAAAATATGTACCTTTCAAATGTTTATAATCAATAAGAATACAATTTTCTCAATCTATTTAAATATTATTGTTTAATCATATGAAAGAATCTTATCTTATAAAGCATTCCTAATCTTATAAGTACTTAATCAAATATAGATTGAAGTTGTTATATAATTCTATATATTCTATCTTTTTTAATTGTTTATTAATTTAAGTATTAAAAGTATTCATCTTTACATCTAAATTGACAATTCAACCCACCTATATATTTGATTAATTAATTAAGATATTTGTGGGTTGAATATTTTGAGAGTTAAATTGAGGAATGAGGGTTATGAAATGAGACATGAGATATAATTTCAAGAACATGATTTATCGAAGAAGTTAGTTGGAAGGTGTAAGGAAAATGAACATTTATCCTTGAGGAATAAATAGTTGTTTTATAATTTAAATAGGTAGAGTGAGAAATGAATCAGGGAATGAGAATCAAACCAAAAAATATTAATTAAATTAGAAATCAAATATCACAAAAAAATCAATCCCTCAAATACAATAAAAATATCAATAAAATTACCTATCAATTTCTAGTCTAATCCTTTTAATTTTCAATATTGTATTTACTATCATTTAATGCAAATACATATTTTCTTCAATTATCGAACTCTCATTCAAAATTTAGCATTTTATTCAATTTCAACCATTGTCGAAGCTAAAACAAATTGTCATGAATGAGTTTAAGAATACATACTATTGTTTAGAAGTCGAGTGTATTTATTAGATTGAGAAAACTCATATTCCTCTAACATGCTCTTACATTTTACATATTTATATAATTTTCATAATGAATAATTTTTATCTCATCTAAGATAATAATTTATTTACATCATATATGAGAAAGTCATTGTATATAAGTATTTCAAAAGCTATCACACATCAAATTTACTATATTTTCAAGAATTTATTGGTAAATATTTGTATTTGGACTTATAAAAATGAGAATAAGATATTAGGTAAAGTCTACTTCTTGTTCTACTCTCTCCTTCAATGAATATCTTTGTCCCGTCCAAAATAACGAGGGAAAGAAAATGGAAGAGGAAAATAGGATGAAAAATTTATTTTTTCCAATATGAAAATAAAAGAGGAAAACAAGGAGGAAAGAAAATAAAGTATATTTTATACTATTACCAATCCTCCCAAAATAGGAGGAAAATAATGAAGGCAAAGTGTAAAATCTACTATTATAGATGAAATACCTTTTATATCTTTATATAGTGTTTAACCTAAATGTCGGTCTCAATTTTCTTTATGATTCTTTTCTCATTACCAACCATCATAAATCTGCAAAAAGAATTGATGTTTTTTTTATTTGACCTATTATCCAAGAATTGGTGCTTTCAAAGCAAGTCTTTAGCCTTATACGAAGCAAGTATATGAATAGATTTAAATCTCTCTTTTTTTTGCATAGAAATTTATAAGAAAAATAAATCAATAATTTTGATTAAAAGAAAAATGAGAGGTGTAACAAATTTGATTTTATCTTTACATCTTTTTCTTTCTTTTTCTCTTTAGAGACTTTATACTTTTGAAACAAAGTTCAACCTTATGTTTAATACATTAATTACCACAAGGGAAAATTTTATCTTTTACGAAAAGTATTTTCATTTCTTTTTGTTTTTTAATTATACATTTAACTTTTCATTCTTACTTTCTTTCCTTATTTTTCTTATATATTTTCCTCTCCCATTAAATTATTTCCCAAACAAAGGATAAATATACTATCGATGATGCCGGCAAACAAAAAGTTATCATTATAAACTTCTACAAATGAGAGATGGTAGATGATAAAGATATCAAAACAAGTAAGTGAATATCACAAGCTACTTAAAGATTTGAAAACTAAAAATATAACTCTTTAAAAAGAATTTATTATTAGAATATAATCAAAAAATGTGCATGTATCATAAAAGAATTATAAACAACAATTGAAATATAAACATAAGTAATTATCTCTTGCATATCTAATCACCCATATCATAATAGAAGATATCAACAAGATGGAACCCAAGGTCACACAGGTAAGGAAAATCACTTTTAGATCTAATTTGATGCAAAATAAGAAGTAACAAAATAGGTATAATAAAAAAACATGGTTACATTCCTAAAACTTCTAATCCCACCTTTCAAAATAAGGGAAATTATTTTGTTTGTGGTAAGTTAAGTCATCATTCACCTCAATGTAGAAAAAGGATGAAAACTGACAATCTTTCTAAACTTAAGATAATTTGGTTAAAAGCAGATGATATTATTGTTATAATCATTTCTCAAGCTTTTCTTATAGCCAATATGAAGAAATTTATAGTAGATTTCGTGCTACCAGATATATTTGTACTAACAAATATGTCTTTACCTCCTACGCTCCTACAAAAGATGGACAATAACATGTTTACTTATATGATTTTCAAACTATAAATATTCTTGGTAAAGGAAAGGTTCTCAAACTTATATCTAACAAGACTCTAATCTTAATGAAGTATCACATATGCCTAACATTAGAGTAAATTTAATTTTTGTGGCCCTATCAAGTAAGATTGGGATTAAAGTGTCATCTAAATCTAACAAAATTGAAATAACAAAAAATAATACTTTTGTGAGCAAATGATGTTATAAATAAGGTATATTTGTACTTAATATTTTTAAGATTATTAATAATAATGCTTCTTTTTTTGCCTACTTGATTGATTCCTTTGAATTCTAGCATATTAGATTAGGATATGTAAATAATTCTTATTTTAATAAGATGCAAAATATGGTTTGATTTTTAAACTTAGTAAATCTTTTTAAAATAAATATAAAATATGTGCAAAATTAAATTTAACTAAGAAAAGTTATCATTAATGCACAAAAAAATGAAATTACTTAGTCTTATTTATGTTGATAACTTAAAAATAAATTTTAACTAAAGGTGGTAAAAAATATTATATAACTTTATTAATGTTTTTTCTAAATACACTAAATTATTTTTACTTAGATATAAAAATGAAGCTCCTAATATATTTTTATTATATAAAGCAAAAGTTGAAAAGCAATTAAACAAGAAAAAAATTTTGACCTGATAAAGGTGATGAATATTTTTCTTTAATGAATATTATGAAAAAGAAGGCATAATTCATAAAATTACACCTCCTTACTCACTTGAACCTAATGGAGTAGCTAAAAGGAAAAAATAAAATTATAAAAGAAATGAATATTTTACTTATTAATTTATGTTCATTTGATAACTTATGAGATGAAGTATTACTTTTTGCATATCACTTATAAAATAAAATTCTTTATAAGAACGAGTAAGAAACTATATGAGTTATGAAAAATTTATAAATCTAACATTAATTATTTGAAAGTATGAGGATGCCTTACCAAGGTTGTAGGACCTCAGGCACTACTAACTCTCCTAAAACCAATTGGTGTTAGGAAATGCGCATACCCTAGCCTTATAACGCATTAAGCACACACAAGCGCCCACAACATTCGGCTGTGACTCGGCCCATGCCTCCGCCATGGGACAATTGATGCAAACACCTTGCCAACAATCTCCCCCTCAGCAATTGCTCCCGCTAGGAATCGAACCCATGACCTTGGCTCTGATACCACTTGAAATTCCTTCTACTATTGGCAACATGTGCAATTTTAGAGTGGTTCGACCAAACCCTAAACCCTAAACTATTGGTAACATGTCCACTTTCTCGTAAGTCTCAACTTAGGGTTCCACTAAAATCAATTAATTACAAATGGATTCCCAAATGAATCCAATACCCCAGTGTTTTCAAGGCTTACACTCAAACCTTTACAATATCAGTTCTCACAGATTACTCAATTACAAATTAATCCCCAATGATTAATCACACACCAATCCCACAAATAATAAAACCTAATCTCTAGGTTGTAAGAATACAAACAAGAAAGTAATGAGGAGTACAAGCTCAAACTTACTTGAAACTGATGAATAAACTCAAGGAAAATATGCTCTGTAATCTTTAGCATGTTAGAATTCAAAGTAATGAAAGTTCTTTTTAAAAACTAGCCGTTTGACAGACTTAAAAGTCTGTTTTATAAGTTGTGTACGGTCGTACTGTTTTCGTATGCCCGTACGGATTCAAATATATCTGTTAGAAAAAGAGAGGGAAAGATGGTACAGTCGTACCATCACTTAGTACGCCCGTACCAAACCAAGTTTCCTGACAAAGCCATTTTCCTGCGAGTTTGCGTATGGCCGTACCACCAATAGTACGCTCGTACCAAAACAGGTTTCCTGATAAACCATTTTCCTGAGAGTTCGCGTACGGCCATACCATCCAATGGTACACCCGTACCAAACTCTATAAACTAGTACTCACTAGGTATGACCAGTCGTATGGTCGTACCACTTAACAATAACATTTGGTACGCCCGTACTAAGACTGGTACGTTCGTTCCAACCCATAAAACATTATGGGTAATTTCAAATACCTTAAATTGACTCACACGTGACTCATACATCAAATTCATCATTAAGAGATTGGTTAGAAGTACTTACCTCATTGAGATCATCTTCATCCTCCATTGCCATCAAGCATAGTATATGTTCTCTAACTAAACTTTCATCATTCAATTCACTCTCATCATCCTAAGTTACTTTGAAAGCTTTTTTCTTAGATGGCTTGGATGGTCTCAATCTAGGACATGTGAAGAGTGAATGTCCTAGATTGAGAACATCCAAGCCATCCAAGAAGAAAGCTTTCAAAGCAACTTGGGATGATAAGAGTGAATTGGATGATGAAAGTTTAGTTGGAGAACATATACTATGCTTGATGGCAATGAAGGATGAAGATGATCTCAATGAGGTAAGTACTTCTAACCAATCTCTTAATGATGAATTTGATGTATTAGTCACGTGAGTCAATTTAAGTTATTTACAATTTTTCATAATGTTTTATGGGTTGGTACGGACGTACCAGTCTTAGTACGGGCGTACCAAATGTTATTGCTAAGTGGTACTGCCATACAGCTGGTCGTACCCAGTGAGTACTGGTTTATAGAGTTTGGTACGGGTGTACCATTGATGGTACGGCCATACGCGAACTTGTAGCAAAAATGGCTTTATTAGGGAACTTGGTTTGGTGCGGGCGTACCAAGTGATGGTACAACCATACCACCTTTCCCTCTCTTTTTCTAATGGATATATTTGAATCTGTACGGGCGTATGAAAATAGTACGACCATACGCGACGTTAAAAACAGTTTTTAAAGCTCATTTTTCAGTTTTCAACTCATTTTCAGTCAAATTTCCTCTCAAATTTCCTTTGAAATATTCTCCAAAACACTCCAAACCTCTGGCATTCTACTTAATCCCTCCGCATTCGTCATTTTCGGTTGGTTTTCAATCTTCCAACTATCTTTTCAATTATATTTTTTACTGTTTTATTAATCTTTTAGTGCTTTTTTGAATTATTTTGATTTTTTGCTTATTATAGGCCGTTTTAGCTTTAGATTCTTTAGAGTTTAGTGCTTAGGATTGCGTTTTGAACTTAAGTGCCAAATTTTACTGATTTTTGTGCAGGTTTTATTTTTGAGTTTTTTAAACAGCGTCGCATTTTTATCAAAATTTTCAAAACTACTGTTTTATTACTGTTTTTTTTATTTTTATATTTTTTTTTACTATGTTTACTTCCGGTGATCGTGGTGACTCTTCACGGAGAGCCAAACGTGTTACACCCGTAGTTGTGACCCTAGTAGTTTGTACACTAGTATACGGGTAGAGGTATGTATGCGTATGAGTTTTATTATGCCTTGATGATGTGTATACATGTATGTATGTATGTATGCTTGTGGTTGTGATTGTGTTATGTGACACTGTTGCCTCATTGGGAAGTGTGACTTCTCGGTTGGATGAGGGACAGTGATGTTGATGTGTTAGGATTGGTTTTGGAGTGCGTTTTACAGGTTTCTGGAGAGTTAGGGGCTTCGATTGAGGCATGTTCTGAGTTTAGGCATGCGGTACGGGCGTACGGATAGACGTACG
>CANYBF011492343.1:0-20857 GCA_948192965.1 Dalechampia spathulata | reverse complement strand
CATTCATTTTCCAAATTTAATAAGATATATATTAAACAAAAAATTATTTTATTATTTTTATTTATTAGATTAGTCTTTATATCTATTTTTTATAAATTTTTAAAAGTAATATTTATCTTTATATAAATTTCAAAAAATAATATTTATCTTTCAATTAAAATTAAAAAAGTAATATTTATCTTTATGTAAATTTTAAAAAATAATATTTATCTTTCAATTATTAAAATTAAAAAAAGGAGGGGTAGAGTTGTATTTTTACTTCCCCTTTCCATTTTCAATATATATATGATATATGATACACCTAATAAAATTAAAATATCAATATCTATTCAATTAATAGTAGGTTAATTTAGGCATGACATGGGAAATTGGAGGTTAAAAGTGATCCTATTAACAATAAAATTAGATGGGTAGTGTTTGGACAATGGTACCCTTATAATAGTTGAATTGGTTTTGGGGTTGCATTGGGTCAAAGAAATAGAATACAAACGTCGTAGTTATCTTTTCCAATAGGGGTCAAAATTGGAAATTCAACACCGACATGATCGACGGTCCATATTCAACCTCAGATGCTCCTCTACAAATAAAACGCCAAAGCTAAAACAGAAAATCCTGTTTTAACGCCTTTTCCATGAAATTTCTCTCATCATCCAATTGAATATGCCATCTGAGGATCACCGCTACCACCATCACGGTGGCTCCCCGCCGCCAAAACCAAACCAAAAGGTCCTCTCAATGATCCTTAAATTCATAATAATGACAGCAATAACCACCCTTTTCTTCTTCTTCCTTGGTGTCGCTGCTGTTCTTCTCCTCCTCGCCACCGCTTCCCTCCACCGTCACTCCGACCACCATCCGTCCTCTAATTCATCTGATGGGTTGTCGTTAAAAGACCTGAAGAAGCTTCCACAATTCAGGTTTTCAAGAAAGTTAATGAAACCTGAAAACGAGGTTATTGATTGCGTGGTTTGTTTAGAAGGGTTTAAGCAGGGACAGTGGTGCCGGAAACTCGCCGGATGTGGCCACGTCTTTCACCGGAAGTGTGTTGACACGTGGCTGATTAAGGTTTCTGCTTGTCCCATTTGTAGAACTAAGGTTTTATTAGAGGATAGGCCTTTATGGGGATTTAGACATATGATGAATTCCTAACTCTGTTTTTTTTAAATTTTCAAGTTATCTTTTTTTTTTTTTGTAATATATTCTGATTTACAGTTTTAATGGAATAAGACAATGTTTGTTTTGGGTAATTCTCTGTGCCGGAAAATTCCAAATCGAATTTTTTTCCTTGTTATTTTCTGCGATTGTCTTGCCTGTGCTGTCCTTCAACTTTGCCGGTGTGGATTTCCAGTACCGTTTCAATCATACTGGTCGATGGGAAAGAAAGGAATCGATGAATGTTGATATGGAATGAAGGTGATGGCAGGAATTGTGTCTTAGTACGTTGGTATGCTCAAGAATTATTAAGGAAAAAGAAAAAGCCTGTGTCTGGGCACATTCCTACCAGGAAACTTGTTGGTTTAGGCTTTTCCGTTGCATGTTTTCTGCAGAGCATAACTGAATTTATCCAAACCTGACTTAAATTGACATGTCCTGGTGAATGCACAAATGAGTGCTGCTGCATATTCGGCAACATGATTTCTTGTGTTATAATTCTGTTAGTTGTCATGGTTTAGAGGGATTATGAGATGGTAGTTGGTTAAGGTTGATAACTGGAACTCTTTTCAGAGGTCATCTTAAAAACCTCTCAATCTATGTGCTGCTTCCGATGGTTAGTGGTTTTGAGTTTTTTACCTTATGATTTCCCCTCCTTTCCCATTAGTGGTTTTGAGTTTTTGCCTTGTTCTACTACACAATTGTAATTACTTATGTGAAAAATTGAAAAAGTGTTTGTATGTTTTATTTTATAAAAATGATTGTTAAAATAATAAAATTAGAAAAATATAATAAACTTAAAGATTAATATTAATCGATAAGATGCATGAGTTGAGCCTAATTCAATAGCATTATTGTTCTTCTTTATTCAAAATATAAAAGTATCTTATAATATTACTAGATTTCTAAATTACTTTCAAACATTTTTAATATTAAATGAAGTTCTTTTTTATTTTAGATTATGTTTGTGATGATATATGAAATCAAACTTGAAGATCCTTTCATATTTTACTACTTTTTTATCCTTTTAACTAAAAAATAAATAATAATATTAAAATATTAAATTTGTTAAAATAATGATATTGTTAAGGTTAAAATTCATTCTAAAATTAAAGATGGTAAATTTCAATGGATAAATTAGATTCAGTTTTTATATATAATTTATTTAATCTGAAATTATATGTTATAATTTAATTTTAATATAATGAGGTCGCCGATCCTGCGGTACAAGAAGGCAGAAATTCCAAGACGCATTCTCGGCCGATCCCTTGGGCGAATGGGAAATCCCAGTCCGATTGCTATCCTTATCCATCCAATGTTTCCGCCTGGTGTTCGTCCTTCCTGGTTATTTATTTCATCTTCCGAATCTTAATTGGACAACACCACAACATTCCATGACCTGGATCGAGTTGAGCTGTAGGATAAGAGGTAGTAGCTTGGATTCAGGTATTTTACTTCAATCTGTTCTAATGATAATATATCTGTTACATAAAATATCTATTAATCTGCCCTAATTTAAAATGAAAAGTCAAAGTTGATCAACATTAAATAAAAATCTAACAAAAGAAATTCAAATAATATTACAAGTAAATTTTTCATATTTAAAATTGGAATAAAGGTTATTTATTTAAAAATTCTTGAATTAAATTCAACTAAAATTTTTAAATTAATTTTATCTATTTATTCCACATTTTAAATTATAAATTCTTATTTTGAAGAGAATAATCCAACTGTATATTATTGATTTTAAAAATTATAAACCTGACTAAATTAAAATTACATATTTTTTTTAATTTCAGCATTGTGAAATTAATTTAGGAAATTACTCAAAATTTAAATTAAAAATTTATTAAAATAAGTGGATACGTTAAGATTAGGCCATGAATTTATATATAACGTAACCAAATACATTAAATTTTCTATACCATTTGAAATAATAAAAAGAATTAATTCTTAAAAATTTTATTAAATGTATTTTCTAATTTGTTTTCAATTTTTTAATGTCAATGCCATTAATAAAGATTCATAGTTATTAACTTTAACTTAGTACAATTATTTTTCAAATAAATTACATATTTTAACAAAAAGATTTTTTATAAAAACTTCAATATTTTTATTTTAAATATCCAAATAACTAAAATTAATGAAATATTATAAAAATGTATAATTTTAACAATAATGACTATATTTTCTTAATACAAATAAAATTAATTGCTAATTTAATATGTTTATTATCATATATTTTAAAAAAGAATTAGTGAGAGGGGTCTTATAGTGGTGTAAGAGGTCAAATAGTCAAAGAACAGTTGAGTGGTAATATTCCTTGACAAAGCAAAAAGCTCCACTTCTTCTTTTCTTCTCTTTTTCGTTTCCCACTCATAAACTCACTCGCTAATTTAGATTTCAAAATAAATCTGATGAATTAGGGTTTTTCCTCTTTTTCATGGCTGTCGAGCCATCAGATTTACAGCTTTAAAGTTTTTTCTTTTTTACGCTCTTTTACTTGTTATAGGTAAATGGAGTTGAGGAAGGAAAAGATTGTCAGGTAAGTATTTTTCCCCCCTTCTTATTTGTTTATTTATTGTGATAATTACTATTATTGCTTATTCAGCTGATCTTGTTTCGACTTCCAGTTTACCTGTATGATGATTAAGTAATAGCACTTTGTACTGGGTTTTTGTTTGCTTGCTGGATGTCTTGTTTAATGAATGTCGCTTTCAATTTTTGATTGTACGGATTTTTTCTGTTTGATGAGAGGGTAACAAGTACAAATTTGTTCTGTTTGTTATTTGCAAATAGAATTTATATCCATTTGTATGTTTTGGGTTTTTATGTTTTAGATCATCATTTGTTGAAACATTCGATAAGATCTGTTGGATTTTTATGCAAAACAAGAAGAAAAAAGATGATCTTTTATGAAAAATCGTAAATGAATTCTGCAAGTTTAAAAATCTATGATCTTTTATGATGGTTTGTAGTGGCATATTTGAGTATGTTCTGTGTTAAATTTGCTAGCTTGAATTTTTATAAATTGTAGGTTTTACTCTGCTGGGAAAAAACTTAGAGAAACATCATGGAGAAAAAATGATGCTGTACACCCTGAGAAGTCATCTTCTTCCATGGACAAATTTTCATCTGCATTGCCAAAAGCAGACAGTGGGATGATAGGTAATAGAAATGGTGTGGAGACTAGTAGAGTTGCGAAGTCCAAGGTTGTTCCTACAGATGCTCCTTCATGGCGTCATAAAATACTTGATCCCGGAAGTGATATTGTGCTAAGATGGAACAGGGTTTTCCTTGTCTCTTGCTTACTGGCTCTTTTTGTTGATCCACTCTACTTCTATTTGCCCATTGTTGGAGGAAACAAAGAATCTTCATGTGTGAATAGTGACTTTAAATTGCGAATAGTTGTAACATTTTTTAGAACCATTGCAGATCTGTTTTATTTGTTGCACATGATTATAAAGTTTAGGACTGCTTATGTTGCTCCAAATACTCGTGTTTTTGGAAGGGGTGACCTTGTGATGGATTCAAAGAAGATTGCACGGAGATATTTTAGATCTGATTTCTGTGTTGATCTTATTGCCACTCTGCCTCTTCCTCAGGTATTAGGCCTGTTATTATCATATTTTTTTAGATTTAGCAGTTATTCATGTTTAGTTAAGTTCATTGATTGAGAAAGTAAATTAGGTAATGAATTTGAAACTGCATATCTCCAATAATGTAGCTAGTTGGGGTCTTCTATTCCATGCGTCCAACAATTACTCTTTTCCCCATTCTTTCTTGTATTAGCAAAAGGAAATAGCCTCCATTTATAGCTGAAATGCAAATGAGTCATGAAGATTCAGAAATATCATTACAACGGCTAGAGAAATTTACAGTCCGTCAACTTGTCAATAATTTATTAAAAAGCAAATATCTTTACTTCAATTTCTATCTGGATACATTAATCTGTTTCTTTATTTCTTCTTTATTTGCTTGTTTGTTTGTGGGTGGATCTAGTAACCCCTAAAATGTTGACTAACTTAGTGAATGGTTATACAGCCGCCTAGCCTCCATGTATATGTTTGATGTTTATCTTAGGATCACAATTGAATATGAAGAATGGATTTCACTGTTTCATTTTCTTGGGTTTGGATAACATTGAAAAAGAAATGAAAATGTTAGACAATGTTTGTGCTTGTATCTTGACCTCTTTCCTGAGCTTTCCAGAAAGTAAGTTTAAGATGCACAGAAAAAAGAGATCAACTTTGTGATAAGTATGAACAAAACCATTGCCATCAAAATAAATTAGAATGGCAAGTAAACTGATGCAATATATGGTCATTTCTCCCTTTGTTTTGGAGATTATTATGGTATGATGGTGGACTGACATGGTTTATTACCTGCTATCATTTGGAGTTAAAGTAAAAGTCTAACCTATATAATTCTCTAAATATGGGAAGTTCAGGCCTCTGTCATTCACTCGTAACTAGCACATGTAGGAACAACATTTATAAGGTTTTGGGGAGCTATTGAACAGAGATGGAATGGATATTAAACAGCTTTGCAATAGAGTATTAAAATAACTTCTAAATAAAAAGAAAAAAAGAATAAGGCAGTGGGGAGAGTTTTTCTGGCACCATTTACCGTGTGAAAATATTAGACTACTTGTTTCTTAAATCTGTTGCTTACTTTAAAAACATGAGGTACACGAATCTTTACCTAATCTTTCTGTGTAGTTGGTCATGCTGATGTTGTCCTTGGCTTAATTTTTGCACAACTTCTCTAAGCAAAATAAACAGAATTTCAACTATTCAAAATTTTGCCAGATAGTCATATGGTTCATCATACCAGCAGCCAGGGGTCGTCAAACTGATCACAAAAACAACACTCTTGCACTGATTGTTCTGCTGCAATATATTCCCAGATTATATTTGATTTTTCCTTTGAGTTCCGACATCATCAAAGCAACTGGGGTGGTCACTAGAACAGCTTGGGCAGGGGCTGTATATAATTTGCTACTTTACATGCTAGCAAGCCATGTAAGTTTTCTTGTGTTTTCTCTTACTTGTTGTTCTGCTACTTGGCTATCTTTTTTTTTTTTTTTGATTCTATGAATTTTTTCCCCTTAATTCAAGGTTTTAGGTGCAGCATGGTATTTGCTTTCTGTCGACAGATATAAGTCTTGCTGGAAATCACATTGTAGAGAGGAAAATGCCCCTATCAAATGTGTCCTCCCTTATCTTGATTGTGATACTTTTAACCACGACGATCGGAAGAGATGGGCAAATATCACAAATGTTTTCAAGAACTGTAATCCAAACGGTGATATCTCTTTTGATTTTGGTATATTTGAAAATGCAGTGAAGAAAAATGTCGTATCATCTAACTTTGCTGAGAAGTATTTCTATTGCTTATGGTGGGGCTTACAGCAACTAAGGTATCCCATTTTCTTAGATTGTATTTTTTTGGCTTTCAATTTTTTCAGAAAATTATTTTGAGGGTCAAGGCATTTTGCCTACGTTTCTTAAGCCAATGCAACTATCTGTACAAGGTCTATAAATTAAATTAATATCAGAGATAGCATTACTAGAATGTCGTAAGGGAGGCATAGGAAACATTCTACAACATGGGTTACATATTATAGCCTTATAGGTGAAGTATATTATTCCAAAGTTATTGTAACTTTAAAGAGCCCTTTTGCGTGTTAATAGCACACCAATACAATATTTTATCTGGTATATTAAGATAGACATGGCTGTTGGTCTACCTTCTCGTAATATGTTCTGGCTATTGATACCATGACATCAACCCATTGAATGTATCAGGATGCTTTTATTGGTGGGATGATATGTGATGTATGATTGTTACGTTGTTTCTATGCCATCTTAATGTGGTTTTATGTTTTCTCTTTGTTATTCAGTTCATATGGGCAGAATTTGTCAACTAGCACGTTTATTGGGGAAACATCATTTGCTGTGCTCATTTGCATTGTGGGGCTTGTTTTATTTGCCCACTTGATTGGAAATATGCAGGTATTAGAAAATGTTTTCTCCTTTCCTTTCATTACTTTACTGTTTATCACTTTTTCCATCTTTTACATTGGAGTTGTCTATCTTTTAGCCTGGAGTCGTGGTATGACTTACTCTTGCAGTTTGGAATCTACTTAAACCAAAATATGAATCAGTTTCTTTATTGTGCTTCCCTAGTTTATGCTAGTGTATTACATGCTGAATAGCTGTTCTTTGAAAACCAATATGAATA
This sequence comes from Dalechampia spathulata, assembly GCA_948192965.1. NCBI lineage: Eukaryota > Viridiplantae > Streptophyta > Magnoliopsida > Malpighiales > Euphorbiaceae > Dalechampia > Dalechampia spathulata. The sequence continues at coordinate 13,459 of CANYBF011492343.1, read as the reverse complement.
AATTGAAGATAATGCTGTGAATGAACTTTTTTTCCCTCCTTTTTTGGGTTAATTTGTTTTATATGCCTTCTTCCATTATACTGTGTAAACAAAAGAAAGCATCAGTAATACATTGCCTGTATATGTGGTGGCATCTACAGAACCTGTGCCAGATTCATGGCTGGTCTTGATGGGTTATGCGCTATGAAATCTTTAGCTGAGAAACTGTGATAAACATCTGGGCGGAGATATCTATGTTTGCTCTTGACACTGTGATGCCTGCTTCCTCCCATTAACTCACATCCATAGTATTTGCTTTCTTTTTAAAAAAATGAGAAGCTTAGAACCTACTTGAATTAATTTAATTATGTTGTACGGGGCTAACAACCGTCTTGGCTTTAGTCCTTTGCATCATTTGCATCAAAGTTTTCTTGTCCTGCTTCTTGCCAAGGCATTTGAAAAAGAAAGAAGCTGGAACTGAGCCATCCAAGTTGTTGATAAAATTCTGAACAGTTCATTTTTGGATTTTGCATGATAAAGCCCTTTGAAATCCTTGGGCTTTTGTTTAAGATATTACTGAAAGTAGTTGATGGACTTGTGTATATGTTTCTTCATTATGCTACTTGACCTACATCTTTTGAGGCAGACATACCTTCAATCTCTTACTGTAAGACTCGAGGAATGGAGACTTAAGCGAAGAGATACCGAGGAGTGGATGAGACATCGTCAACTCCCTGAAGATTTAAGACAAAGGGTTCGACGATTTGTTCAATACAAGTGGATTGCAACTCGAGGTGTTGATGAAGAATCTATCCTCCGTGGGTTGCCTACTGATCTTCGTCATGATATTCAGCGCCACTTATGTTTAAATCTTGTTCGACGTGTATGTTTTACTCATTTTTTTAATCTCTTATAAGCAATAAAAAGAATGTTTTCTTTTCATTTCTTTAATTATATTCAGTTGAAAATATGGCATTCGTTATCTTTTCTTGATATGGTTGAGGCCATCATATATCTGCCTTATGTGTACCATTGAGCATTGTGGTTTGATTAAGGAATTAAATTCTTTTGCCTTGGTTGATTCTGCCCAAATTTTGTGCACCCATTTTGGACTAAACAAACCAGGTTTCCAGACAACTCCACCCAGTTTACAGTCTTAATCTGCCAGAATGATTATGGAGTCTTGACCATCATTTAGAAAGGGATTCTGAGGTGAACATGTTTTTTTACCACCTTTGATAAATCGAAGCAACCCCCCACCCTATTGTGAGAGGAAGACAAGAAATAAAATATTACCAGAGAAGTAACCGTATGGTGATTGTGTAAAGGATCTTATCCAAAAGGATGGCTTATAACAAGTACATGTTTATATCTTTCTGATTGATAACATGAGAGAATAATAGCCTGATTTGTTCTCTCATTTGCAGGTCCCTTTCTTTTCACAAATGGATGATCAGTTGCTTGATGCCATATGCGAGCGTCTAGTTTCTTCTCTGAGTACTGAGGGCACTTATATTGTTCGTGAAGGTGACCCTGTAACGGAAATGCTTTTTATTATTAGAGGTAGACTGGAGAGCTCTACCACGAATGGAGGCCGCACTGGTTTCTTCAATTTAATTAGATTGAAACCAGGAGATTTTTGTGGAGAGGAGCTACTGTCTTGGGCTTTGCATCCCAAATCCTCTCTTAATTTGCCTTCCTCAACCAGAACAGTTAGAGCCTTAAATGAAGTGGAGGCTTTTGCATTGAGAGCTGAAGATTTGAAGTTTGTCGCCAACCAATTCAGACGCCTCCATAGCAAAAAGCTGCAGCACACATTCCGATATCACTCCCACCATTGGAGGACATGGTCAGCCTGTTTCATTCAGTCTGCTTGGCGTCGACACAAGAAAAGAACAATGGAGAACAATCTTACAATCTCGGAATCCTTTACCATGGATGAAGATGAGGCTAATGAAACTGGGAGGCAACACGAAGGGGACCATACGGTAGATGGTTCAAGTTATTCTCAGGCAAAAATGAACCTTGGAGTTACGTTATTGGCTTCAAGATTTGCTGCAAACACCAGGAGAGGAGCTCAAAAGTTCAAAGAGGTTGAGATGCCGAAACTGTGGAAGCCTGAGGAACCTGACTTTTCAGCTGGTGATGACTAGTACTGGAATTAAATATGCCTCAGCTTGTTCTCCTGATGGCCAAAGGTATTTCAGATCTTATCGAAGAACATAAAGTCCGTGGCTTGAAATCCAGCACCCTAAGTGTACACCTGACCAATAAATTTAACATCCTTTGATTCTTTTTTCTCGAGAGGAAAAGGGTGGAGAGATTGGACTTGTCGTAGTCTGTTGTACCTGTAAATTTGTTGTAATGTTTATTCATCCCAATCTCATTCATCGTCTCTACTTATTTACCGGGTACTTCCACTTCATCCTATTAATTCAGTCATTGACTTAAACTTTTGGGTAAGCTTTTGAACTAAATTATTAGTCAACTACTCTTCTAGTTCAATCAGTTTAACTGTCATATTGCTGCCAATTTTTACCATCCCAATTTCAATACAGCAAGTTCTGTAGTACAATGCATAGGTTGAAATTGTTTTGGATTAGCTAAGTATCACATTTAACTTATCACATTAAATTGTTATCAATGATTTGATCTGTATGCATGCTGCGAGCTCTGCTCATAACAGAGATCATGCTAAAGCCATGTCCAACACGAATCAAGTCGACAATGTAATGTTCGAGATCAAAAATGCCCTCTGACAATGAAACTCCCAAGGATGTGGTTGAATTTCCAGTTATCTGCTCTAAGAAATTGATAGAAGCGAGAGTTGCAGAGAACATACAAGTTGCAGCCTCAATAAATACAAGGCAGAAGCTATATAATAATAAACAGAACAGAATCCTAAATACAAGAAGGGATCACCATACTGTCTAGGAAATTGCGGATCCACGTTTCATGCTTTACCGAAGAGATCAAAGTATTTCCTCCTTGGTTTTGCAACAAGTCTTTCAGGGACCATATCTATCAATGTCGTAGAACTCAATGTTCTTGTACTTCTGGGATATAATCTCTGCTTGAACTTTTCTTGCAGTATCTGTTGCACAACCAACAAGAATGAGGACCGAAGTACCTGCAAATCCTCGAAATGCGGTCAAGTGTGTAATTTGTTCAATAACAGCAGGACCAGCAGCCAGTATAGCTAAAAATCCTGAACCCAAAACTGATATCCTGCTCAGAACCTGAATTACAAACAATAGAAGTAAATTCAGTCCGCCACATTCAGAACCGGCATCTACTATAAGAAATTCATGGAAATGGCAAATTTGCTTCTAACCGGAAGCAACAAGGAATCATGTACAATGGAGACCAGCTAGCAGATTCAACATCATACAATGACGTTAAAATGAGAATTGTCATTTGGAATAATGAATTTACCGTTTTCAAAAATGCAGCTGTACTTTTACCAGGTCGGACTAGTGGAATTGAAGCACCTTGCCGCTTCAACTGTTCACTCACATCGTCAGGGTCTAATTGCAGGAAGGTGTAATAATAGTTGAAGAAGGCTATTAACAGAATATTGGTGGGGAGATAGAATGCACCTACAAATATTCTTACCATGTTAAATTATGATAATTGTAACAGCGACAGAAAATTTAAATCATTTATTTCCAATACAATGCTGGTCTAGTCATTCCTTTCAATTTGTTGTAATAAATTTTGTAATTGAATCTCTGAACCATGAAGCTTTTACAAATAATTTTATGTCATATTTAAAGTAATATAGCAGCCTTATTCAGATTTCATACTGATGATAATTTCCACGCCAAGTTGAATGATCAAAAGGAGAGATTTTTTGAATGCATTTATCATGTCTCCTTCAGCTTTATAACGTAATCTAAATTTTCCTAGTTGAAAATTTTCTTTCAGACAAGAACAACCAGTTTAACCAGTCTATATAGATGTGTTTAACCAGTTTAAAAACCCACCTCCTGGGTTCAAAGCAACTGCAGCTTTCTTGAGGGCCGATATTCCGGTAAATCGTGCTAGAGTGCCAGGAAGGGCCAATGATGATGTAGAAAATATGATTGGCATTACTCCAGAACTATTGACCTGTTCAATTAAAAAAAATTATAATAATAGAAACAATAAAGAAAAAGAAGCTGACATGAAGCTTTTGAACTCTAAATCGGAGGAAAATAAAGGGAGAATGTGGAATAGAACCTTGAATGGTAGGTAGGCAGATTTTTGAAGCCCACCAGTCTGGCTGGAGTATCTTGAAGCATAATTGAGTGGAATCTTTCTCTCTGCTTCCTGAAACCATTTGTTATATTATTTGTTACTGTTCTTTCAATATCCACAAGCTCAACTTGTATAATAAAAATAATAAAATGTTACCTGAACGTACACAATGCCAAGGACTAAAACGAAGAATGAGATGATGATCGTAGCAAGACCAACATAGTTACCATCCTGAAATGCTTGAGAAACTGTTCTACCAAAAGATGCCGGCAAATAGGAAATAATGCTTGTGAATATTAAAAGAGATGTGCCATTTCCAAGCTTTAGGTCAGAGATTCGTTCCCCAAGGTATGTCGTAAAAACAGATCCAAGTGTCAATAAAGTAACAGATGTCAAAACCCACTCCGTGCTAAAGTCATTGACATAGGGACGCAGGTAAAGAACCTGGCCTATTGCCTGTCATATAAAAGTAATATTCAAAGAGGATATAAGAAGGACACATCGGTAACATTTTGTAAAGTAAGCTATTGATTATTGCAAACATAACTATGTAACTCAGATAAATGATACCAACCATACGACAATATATGCCAATCTGATTTTTTGCCAACTTCAAAAATCGGCATCAGATAGTGAATAAAACTTTTCCTCTAACTACACAATTTATCCTTTGTTTGGGACAAAAATGTCAGAAAAAAAAGGAGGAAAATATTATTTTACTGTCTCAAGATTGGTAGAGCATGAAACGAAAGAAATGAACTGTTTTTATAGTAATTATTTCATCCTTAACATATGCTACTAAGATATGAACAGTAAGGCTAAATCACTAAGATAGCTTCAAAAAGTATGCCATCCCACGTCATGTTTATTTTCATTGAACTTTGGTGAGAAAAGGAAGGGGTAAATAAAATATTACTTTCCATCCCCTCTTTTTTTTTCTACCTTCGAAACAAAGGGAAATATGATTTGTTCCTTATTATCCATCCCTATCATCCTTCCTTTGTTATTTTCCTCCATTACAAACAGAATGTAAGAGAAACGTCCCAAGTAGAGGTTGATTGAACAAAACCTTTTAAGTAATGAGTGATTAAGCATTACCACAAAGTTGTAGCACCGAATTTTTCTATGAATCTTGAGCTGCATACCTGTACTATTGCAAACCCAACCGAAGCATATCGTGTATATTGGAGTATTTTCTTTCTTCCAGCTTCACCTTCTCTTTTCTGGAGATCTTGCAATTTGGGGTAAACTTGAGCGAGAAGCTGAAACACAATCTGGGCATTGATGAAGGGAACGATGCCAAGGGAACATATACCAAGTCTACCAATGCCTCCTCCAGAAAAGGAATCCAAAGTGCTCAACAGGCTATTCTGGTCTAAATTTCCAGCAAAAGCATCCCTATTTACCCCTCCAAGAGGTATGTATATTCCAAGACGGGATAACGCCAACAATCCCAATAGTTTGAGAAATTTTCCTGGCAAGGGACCTTTAAAGAAGTCCCCAAAATCAATGGAACTGTCCTCAATTGCAGCTGCATATGTAAAAGCATTCTGCTTAATTGCTAGGAAGAGCTAATAATGTAATTTGCAACTTGAATATTTGTTAGACATCAAACTGGGAAACAGACCAGCAACTCCTCTAGCTGAAGGCTTATCCCTTTTTGTACTTGAGGTGCTCTCAAATGTCGGTGATAAGAAGGCTAGTATACTTTCCCAGGTAGCATTTAGACCAGCATATGCATCTGTATTGATACCCAAGGGATCAAAAACTGGGCCCTCGCAGCTGAAAAGAAGCTCCGTCATCAAGGCAGAATTATCAGAAGAGATATAAACTAACCATATTTCTTGTATATGTTGGGAACTAGAGAAAATATGAATTGGAATTAACGTGAATATATAAAATAACCAAGAGTCCATCAAATATCATTACAGATTGCAACTGAAGAGTTTGAATATCCAATACTCTCAAAGAGCAATTCTTGAGGGAAAGACACCATTTTAATTCCAGTTCAGACATGCAATGAACAGTTTCATATTTCATCATTAAATAGATTTTAGAAACCAAAAGCATATCATACTTAATCATAACTGGTAAACGAGGAGTTCAAGTGTACTAAATAAAAAAGGAATTTACATGATGACATGAGAGATTGTGAATTGCCGGTAATGTTTGAAGTTGAAGTTTAAACGACAAATAAACTTACAACATACAATTCAATTACAAAATCCATGACTCCAATGCACTAATTTGATAGTGTTTACAGCAATGAGGGAACTAACCAGCCCGGGAGGCGGCCATGACGCCAGATTTGTGGAAGAAAACATTTTTCTATGTAACATTTTAGTTTTTCAGATAAATCTTATCGAACGACTTCTGATTTGGGAGGAAAACGCATTTTCTATGAAAATTTTAGTCAATTGAACAAATTTTAATAAATTGGGAAACTATTTAACCCCCTAAGAACAATTTCTAATCCTGTCATTGGTTCACAGACAATTTGTTTCTCATTGCAGTTGCTTTCATCCTTAACTCATCAATGGCATTTACTTCATATAAAAATCTACCAGCATATTCAATTGAGCAAACATAAATCATTCTCATATAGAGGCAAGCAGCAAAATATCAGAATGCATCAAATTAAGTAAGCATTCAATGAATATTTAACATGAGCAAAATCATATCAACCAAAAACAAGAAAATCAAAAGAAGAAGTTGGAAATCGATGTGGGAATATTTACAGACAGGGAAAAGAACTCGAATAAAAAAAAAGAAAAGACCCATCAAGGGAAAGAGTGGAATGAAATGAAAAAGAAAAAGAAGCAGTACCTGAGAGAGTTGCAGAGGTTAGCAGGGGAAGTGGGTTTGTTTTGAAGAGAAGAGGAGGAGGCTCTACATAGAGAAGCAGAAGGTTTGAGTGGGTAACAAGGTTTTGAAAGATTATAAAAAGAAAAAGAAGAGAAATTGAAGGAAATGGGAGAGAAAGAAGAAGCAGATGGTAGTGTAAGTGTTATCGACATTATCCCGTTCTCTCTTTGTAAAAAAGGATTCCCAACCGGCCTTTTCCTATTTTATTTGTATTTCTTACAATACAGAGATATTTAATAGTATAATTTATAAAATTAAAAATAAAATACAAAATGCAGCTTTGGTTAGGCTAACCGCAGTCGTTTTGCCAATTTAATACAAAAAATCCTAAAAATGAAATCGCATTAAAAATATATAAGAAATAAAATAATAATTAAAGAAAAAATAAATGTGAAATTTACTTTCTTTTCTTTTTGTTTTTATCCTTTCCAACCGTTTTCAGTTTTAATCGCCCGCCAAAAACAGTTGAAATGGTATTTACAACTATTTAATACAATATGCCTTCTATATCTCCACTATCACAACCCATCCACTACCACTCCTACGCTGCCCGGCAACCAATCCCCTTCTCTTCGGCTACCCGACTCACTCTCCATTTCTAGCCTCACTACCCTGGATTCTTCACCTACTCTTGCCAGGTTCTCTTTAAGCTCTCGGATGCTTGGAACCAATGTGCTCTCTGTCCATTCTTCTAAACTTGCTCCGCTTAACCATAGCCCACCAACTATCTTTTCGAGCGCCTTGTCCTCAATTTCGAACCGAATCTCTTGAGTGATAATGGTGGAGAATTTCTCTGCTATCCAACTCGAAATCTTGGTACAAAGTGAAGCTAAATCAACTGGTTTGAAGATGATATAATCGTCTACATTTTTTAATAGCTCTCTAGATACTGATGTGGTAGGGGAAGTTAAGAGTCCGTTGCTAAGAGAATGTTCATCTTCATGTTCAATTGTTAGATCACTTGAATTTCTAGAGCCATCAGCTTTATCTTCCTCGTTATCAGCGGCTTCATTCAAGTCAAATGATAGTGCCCATCCCGAGTTTTTCCTTGGCTTTGCAGGCCTCTCCTCATCGTGCAGCCAACTTGCTGGTCGCTTTGCTGTTTTCTTACTGAAAGAGAGTCTCAATTGCCACCCTCCACCGGCTAAACTGGCAAGTTTTGTTTCGTCAAGTGAACCTTTGTTAGACCCAAATGTAAGACCGTCTGCTAACCAATTTGCTGTAAGAATGAAGATAACATTTCCAAGGCTAATTTCACGGCCATGGGAATCAGAAAGTCGCCCTCTCTCCATGGCCCGCTTTATGCTCCCACAAACGAGCGTATCTGCTTCATCAATGTCCTCAAGCATGATTACTGAAAATGGATTCCTCCTAACTGCTTCTACGATTCGATCAAGTGCTGTTTTACCACGGAAATTCACATTGGATTCCCCATCAACATGGTGTGCACTGAGAGACACAATGATTGGATTGGTCGCGTGAACCAGATCCGATAGAGCTGCGGCCATCTTCTTCTTGCCAACCCTGTCCGGACCTGTGAATAATAACCAAATGTCACCCTTAGAATTGTTACCACGCGGTTTACCACTTCCCAATTTGCATCGAGTCACAGTCGTTGCCACCGCAGATGCTGCTTCTCGCTGCCACCACACCTTTTTGATAAGGCCTTTGAGAAGCGTTTTAAAAGAATCAGCATCCAATGCACCTAGAAGCTTGATGGCCTGCAGTTCGGTCAACTTGGGTTGTGGCTCAGATGCAACACGACCCAAAAAGTCTTTGGTGCAATCTTCATTTCCTCTCTGAGGACTGCTTTCTTTGCTCTTTGGCCGCCCAAGAACCAGCTCTGTTCTCACTGGGCTTCCTGGTGGGGTAACTGCATGAACAGGTGATCGGCTTGGTGATTGCAAGTTCAATTGTGTTCCGTTGAGGTTTTTACTCAAGTTGAACTTGGGTTCAAAAGGTTGGCAGGAAAGCAAGTTCGGATTGTACAAGCTTGTCATAGAGAGAGCGGGTTGAGTAATTCTCTGAGAGTCAACATTGGGCTGATGATAACCAGGATGAAGACACAAGCATGTGTCATGCCATTTCTTCTTCAACTCCAAACTCTTCTGCTTCAACGTTATTTCTTGATCCTTAATCTGCATTTCAAGATACAACGCACAAAATATATGACTTTGTCGTTATGGCCGGAACATCTTTATGTTCGAAAAATGGTAATATAATGTTTTATAAATTTACAGTACCAATGCCTGATCCAGTGTTTCATTGTCACTGTCTTGAGACTTAAAATTTTTCAACCACTGTGGCAATAGTGGCTGAGAAGCTTCGGATTTAAGCTCTGAAGAAGATCTGTCAGACTCTTTCATCGTGTATTTTGCTAGCTCTTCGTCATAATTCTGCATGCATTGCGGGCAACAATTCGATGTTCTCCGGTCAGAATCCGAGTTGTCAGTAATGCGCCTTAACGGAGAAGGTGTAACAGTTTGAAAACCACTCAAAGGCGATAAAGATTCAATGGAGTTGCTAAGAATCCCGTTCGATCCATGCCTGAAAACATCAGGAAATATGAATTCCAGTCAACTTTACAGACCAAAACAAAGAAAGAAGCATAAAAACTGCACCTCACGATGCAAGGAATAAAGAAAAAGCAAGCAAGATATCAACTAGCAGGCAAATGGAATCAATTATCAGAAGTTACACAAAGACTAAAATCAACCGTCTGATAATCCGACAATAGTGTATAACTTGAATCAGAGAGAGCAAAAAAGAGAGAAAGATGTCAACAATAATTTTTGACGGCATAGATACCATCATCATTTTACCAAAGATACAGCACAGGTGAAGTGAATCTAATAGCACAGAAAAAGAGCATCAAATTATAATAAGCACTAAACCAAATAACAGCATACGGACCTTTGAAATATTCCTGGAAAAGGTGCTTTACGTGCAACTGGAACTGCCTGCAAGTCCCAGTCATTTTCCATGGAAGGATGATAGACCTGACACCTCAAATATGTTTCACATGTAGCAGTTCCAATCAACCAAATCCTTCCACCGCTCCTCTCTCCAAACCTTGCCAACAGCTTCCCCATCTCAGCCACGGCCGTCTGGCCGGCCTCCGAAACTATCTGGTGGACACCACCAGAACCTGGAAAACTCGCCGGTTGATCAACAAGCCATTTCAAATCACCTAAATTAAGAATCACCCCTCCACAATCTGAGTTCCCGATCTTTTTCTCGATTAAACATCCCAACTCTACCATTTTTGATGAAGTTTGTGCTTTATCGAGAAAATCCTTTTCCAAATGAATCACTCGAACGTTCTTTAACATAATCCCATAATCCCCTCCTATTTCTTGATTGTCTACTCTCTTCAACAATTCTTTGGCAACCATCTCCGGCTCTGATTCACCTACTAGAACTGGATTTCTCTTCTTGTGTTTTAACAAGATATCAATAACTTGCTTAACCTTGTCATTTAGTTGCTTTCCAGATTGCACTGCACTCCCTTGTTGCAATCTCGGATTCACGTACATATTCCGACTTGCTACAGCCGTAGGAGGTCCAGGAACTAGCACCGGCACGGCAGCTGCACCGGGTATTCGATACCCAAATCCAAAAGAAGTTGAATTGGTCACACTACCTCCGGCACCGGCAGAGCAAGAATTAGGAGATGAATTCACAGACAAAGACTGTTCAATTGTGGCCTTAACAGCAGGACTAGAAAAACTAGCTTCTCTCATAACTCTACTAACACTTGGATCATCTAAAATCGATATAATCAACTGTTCAAGCTCAACTTTAACAGCCAACAAAGGCTGTTGTTGCTGTTCAGGACAACCCCTTCTTTGATGAGCTTGGGCTCTCTTCAAAGCAGCCATTAATGCATTAGAGATTGGTGGGTCATGATGACCAGAAGAAGAAGTAGGATTCTGGGCATTAGGTAATCGCTCAAGCGCAACGCTGAAGCAAAGCTCCAAAGCTCTACACTGAAGTGGGTGGGAGGAATTGGGATGTGATTTGATACAAGCTTGTCTTAAATACCCAGAAGGGGAAGATAAAAGAGTGGAGGCAACATGAAGCGGCGTGGTTTGGCCGTGATTCCGGCGAGCCGCTTCAGCTATGGAGTGATTCAAAAGAGTGGCAGCCTCTGGTGTAAGTGTTTGTTGAATAGCGCTCAAGCCAGCTCTCATTTCTTTAATGGAAGAAGGGAAAGAAATTGAAGCTATAAAAATCGAAGATACGTTGGTTTTGATTAAAAGGGTGCGTGAAAAGATTGGTCCTTTTGATTGATTTCTTTTGTGAAAATGGACAAAATTTTCCCACTTTTTTCCTTTCGATGCAGAGGGAGAATTAGAAAACTAATTTGAACAGATTTTCTCTTCAACTTTCAAAAGCTTTTTGCTTCCTTGCTCTCATCTTCTCTTGCTTTTTCTTTCTTTCTTTCCTTCATCGTCCTCGCAAATAACTCATCTCCAATTAATTATATTAAATTTAAATAATATTTAAATTTTGATTTTTAACATGATTAAGGTTTTGATTTTAGATGGAATTTACATTCAGATAAATAGATAAATATCAAAAATAATAATAATAAACTATTAACTCTAGTTTGATCTGGTTCAAAAAAAAAAAAACTCTAGTTTTTATCATTTTATAATTAAAGGGTAGGTGCTCTTGTCACTTTTATTAATACTTTTCTTTGAAAAAAATATAGTGAGTGTTAGATTGAGGATGAAGATACATTATTTTGAATTTTAAAATTAAAAATTGCTTAAAATGAAGCTAAAATTTAAAATAAGTAAAGCATTTTTGAGTGAGTGTTTCACTTTTCTTTTCAATTGAGTGCAATGAAAGCTTTATTTAAAATCCTATTCAATTATTATATTATTTAAAAAGTATTAAGTTATTATTTAATTCAATTTATATTTTTGCTCTCTGATAATAAGTTTTTTCTTCATCCTTTTAAAAATATTTAATTACAAAAATATTTTTTAATTATAAAAGAATTAAGATAAATTATGAAGATGATGAGAGTTGCAAATTGATTTATAAAAATTAATGATCAACTTTTATAATTAATTTACTTAATTATAAACTAGGTTTCATTTAACTATATACTATGTCTCATTGGTCAATTGAAATTGTTAGATCCTATATTTTGATGATTGAGTCACGTGTGAGTCAATTTAAGTTATTTACAATTTTCATAGTATTTTCTGTGTTGGTACGAGTGATAATTTGCATTATCAATGTCTTTCTTCATGCTTAAATAACCACTTTCATCATGTTTTCATGCATTTCTAGTAAGCTTAGCGATATATTATATAGTGTTTTGCATATATTTGTATCTTGTTTACATTTCATTCATGAATTTGCATATTTGAGTTTTACATTCATTTTATCTTCGTTTACTTAATTTTCACATATACTTTACATAATCTAGGAATTACTTTTAGAAGATAGGATTAATTTGCTTTCATTTAGTTATTTTAGGTCTTCATTCATAACTTAGTCAATAATTCAAGTATTAGTTGTGTAGTCTTCCTTAGGTTAGATTAGATAGGAGGCTTTTAATTTGCTTCACGAGTCTTACATGACTCATGTAAGGACTTACACTAGTCGTGTAAGTCCCAGTTTCTCATTTGCTATTTTCCCCTTATCACCTTCCCTATCCACGAGTCATACACGATTCATGGAGAGTCATACACGAGTCGTGTATGACCTGCTCATTTGTCTTTCACTTTGCATATTCTTTAATGCCTTGTTCCTCATTTCTTACGAAGCCTACACGAGTCGTGTAAGAACATACACGACTCATGTGTGGCTCGTTTCATCTCCATAGTTGCATTTTTATTTCTTTTAAAGCTTGCACAAGTCGTGTAAGCACATACACGACTCGTGTATGTTATTTTGACCCTATTTTACATCTTTTATTTAGAGCCATTGGATGAAGATGGAAGGTGGGGATCATTTTGGACAATTTTTGAGAGGATTAAACGTGGGTTGAGGGATGGAATTATGGGGTCGGTCACATTGAAAGAAAATTAGGGTTTTGGGAGTAAGAGAAAAAAAACTAAGAACAAGAGTTTAAAATCCTTTCTAACAAGTGTTAATCCTTCTTAATCTGCAGCAAGTGAGCTATCAAGACGTTGAAGAAGCTTGCTGAGAACCGGATTGGGCGAGTTGGAAGGCTAAAAGCTGGGAGCAGCTGAAGAATTTGTATCTCAAGTTATTGTCATTAGTGTTACTTCTTTTCTTCTTTTCATTATTCTTTGAATTGAATTATGGTTGTGACATTTACATTATCATCCGTTTTGTTATTTCAGTATTTTACCTTTATGACCTAATTTGGAATTAGGGTTGGATGTTATGA